>JAKSZT010054334.1:15321850-15378305 GCA_026826555.1 Tolypeutes matacus | reverse complement strand
TCTATCTATCTATCTATCTATCTATCTATCTATCTATCTATCTATCTCTCTATCTATCTATCTATCCAAATAATCAGAATTTACACATTATTTATAACAGTACTTATAGGTATATTTTCCTCTCTCTAACTTGGGGATTCTTGATGATAATGCTTTAAGGGAAATTGTATATATATTATATAAACATATGCTATATATAATATATACCATAATAATATACAATTGGTCCTCACTATTTGTGGATTCCATATTTGCAAATTCACCTACTCATTAACATTTGTTACCTCCAAAATCAATACCCATGGTGGTTTTATGGTCATTTGTAAGCATGCACAGAATGGCAAACATTTTGGGTCACGTTCCCAGCTAAGGTTGACCAAGGCAGCCCTGCATTCTTGTTTAATTTATATATGCTAAAAAAAAAGTGTCTTATGAGGTATATTTAGTGTCACACTTTTCACATTTTTATATGTTTTGTTGGTTTAAAATAGGTCCCAAACAAAGTGCTGAAGTACTGCCTAGTGTTTCTAAGCATAAAAAAGTTTTGATAACTCTTAGAAATGACATATGTTAGATCAGTTTTGTTCAGACATGAGTTATAGTGCTGCTGTAATTAATCTATTGAAATGCTATTATTCTATTACAATGCTAATATGATTTGGCTGTAGTATAGTAGCAAAACACAATGACCATCCAACTGTGATTTAAAAAACAATTTTATTTATTTATTTATTTTGCTCTGTAATGAGGCTTGGTAAACCAGTCAATTCCATGAAGCACATTTTATTTATTGATTAAATGCAAATAGTAATACCTCTCCTTTATGTTAAGCAGTTAGTTATAAGACAAAAAATACCTTACAAAATCCCTGATGAATGAAATACTAAATATTTCATTAAATTTTACATGGCTAAAGTTTTAATAATGAAAATGTGATTGTGATTGAAACATTACATTTTAAAATTTACATAAACATGAAATCTGTGCACTTTTTTTTCCTAAGTATTTTAGTAGGAACGTAGAACTCTGGAATGTTCTGCACCCTGACTAGAAACAAAACCCACGAAAAAAGAAACATACATTGGGTTACTTCACTGGAATTTGGGAGTTTATTATTTAGACCAGGTAGCAAAAATATTTTATGTGACAATATATATTTATAAAATTACATATAAATTATGTGATAGGCAAGTCATTTGCGAAAAAGGTTTCCATAAGCTTTATATTAATTGATAAAGTCCTTTTATCATTTTTGTTTATATCATTTTACAAACATGGGCCTATAGAAGCTGATTTATAGGACAATTTTTTTCTTGCATTAGATCCACTAATTGTTTTGTTGCCCATGCTAATGGTCTTTGAGTGCAAATGGGCATCTGGATTAACATGGCTGAGGTTCACGTTCCCAAGATAAATTTTTTTAGGCTTTTTATGTACAAATACTTTATAGTCATTCAGCAAATTTCCCCCTTCTCCACCCCTCGTTGCTTGGTAACCTCTAATCGATTTTGTCTCTGCAAATTTACTATTTCTGGATATTTCACATAAGTGATATTATATATTTGTCTTTATGTGCCTTGCTTATTTTAGTCAGTATAATGTTTTTGAAGTTCACTTATGTTGCAGCATTGTTTCAAAATTTCATTTCTTCTTATAGCCAAATAGCATTCTGTTGTGTGTATGTATTACATTTTGTTTATCCATTTATCTGTTGAAGCACTTGGGTTACTTCTACCTTTGACTATTGTGGGTAATGTTGCTATGAATATTGGTGTAAAAGAAACTGTGTGAGTCCCTGCTTTCAATTTCTTTGGGTATATACCTAGGAGTGAAGTTGCTTGGACACATGGTAATTCTATATTTAATTTCTTGAGGTACTGACATATTGCTTTCAACAGTTGCTGCACCATTTTATATTTTCACTAGGAACACCAATTTTTCCACAACATTGTCATTTTCTTCTTTTTCAATAATAGATATCCTTTACTTCATCCAAAACAAAAGAGTATACAGTCTTTTCAAGTGCCCATGGATCAGTCTTCAGGTTAGACCATATTTTTGGGTACAAGACAATCTCAAATTTTAAAATACTGAAATCATACAAATTAACTTCTCCAGCAACAATGGAATGAAACTGAAAATCACTAACAGAGGGAAAGCTGGGAAAATTACAAATATGTGGAAGTGTTTAAGCACATTTATTTTTTACCACGTTTAACTAGTATATGAAAGTCACTCTGCTAAGCATAAAAGATACAATGCCATAGCATCCCTGCTCACAAGATATCTCTGATTTATTGTGCTACTACTATTTTTCTATTTTGTTCTACCTTTTCGAAAATAATCTATTACGCTTCAAGAATGAGAACATTTTGCAACCCGCAGTGAAACAAAGCACATCATGGCTGTGTTGATCACAACTGGCAGTAAAACTATTAAAATCTTTTACAACCAGTGAATCAAATTGTGGTAATCATTCTGTATGTGTTTGCCTATTATATGCTATTTACTGATTCCTCTGTTAAGAGGATGCACTACTTCTGAGTTGTTTAACTGAAAGTTATATCTGAAAGACAGTTTTACATGTTAAGTGTTAATAGCCTGTAATAGAAATAAATTTTAAAAATTTAATTATCAGCCTATTTACTGAATGAATATTATTCTAAAACAATGGACGTTATGTAACTATGTTTATTATTTCCGACACAACACAAAGGCATAGTTGTACCACTTCTGCTATATGCTGCCTTGTAGAAAGTGAAATTTTCTGATATTGTGTTTCAGATTTATAGGGACTATTTTTTCTTCAAATTCCTACATTTTATAAAATTACAATTATACCTACACAAACTTTTTTTTTTATCAGAAAGGTTGTGGGTTTACTAAACAATCATGCATAAAATACAGGATTCCCATAAACATAATATACCTTCTATCCTATTATTAACACCTTGCATTGGTATGGAACATTTGTTACAATTGATGAAAGTGTGTTTTTATAATTGTATTATTAACTATAGTCCATAGTTTAACTCTGCTGTTAATACATTCATAATGTTGTGCTACCATCACCACTATGCATTACCAAGATTTCCATCATTCCAAACAGGAACCCTCTACATTTTAAGGCTTACCTTCCCAATCCCTATCCCCAACACATTCCCTGGTAACCTATATTCTAGATTCTGTCTCTATGACTTTGCTTACTCTATTTCATATCAGTGAGATCATATATTTGTCCTTTGTGTCTGGCTTAATTCACTATACATGATGTCTTTCAGCTTCATCCATGTATCTGGACATCATTCCTTTTTACAGCTGTTGTATTTGTATTTTGTATTTATATACAAATACAGCTGTTGTGTTGTATGTTGTATGTTGTATTTATATAGCACATTTTGTTAATCCATTTGCTTGTTGATGGACATATGAGTTGCTTCTATCTTTTGACAATTGTGAATAGTGCCACTATGAACATTGGTGAGCAAATATCTGTTTGAGTACCTATTTTAAATTCTTTGGGGTGTATACCTAGTTGTGGGATTGCAGTGATACATCACAATTCTGTACTTAACTTTCTGAGGAACCACCAAACTGTTTTCCACTCCTGCTGCACCATTTTATATCACAACAATGAATGAGTATGCTATTTTTCTACATCCTCTCCAACACTTGGACTTTTTCATTTTCTTAACACCAGCCATTCTAGAAAGGGTAAAATGGTATCTCCTTGTCATTTTGATTTGCATTTACCTGAAGGCTAATGATATTGAGATTCTTTTCATGTCCTTTTTGGCCATTTGTATATCTTTTTTGGATAAATTTCTATTCTGATCTTTGGCCCATTTTAATTGTATTTTATGTTGTTGTTGTCTTTTTGTTGTTAAATTGAAAGATTTCTTTAATAGTCTATATTTTAAACCTTTATTGGATATGTGGTTTCCAAATATTTTTTCCCATTGTGTACGTTGTCATTTTAGTCTCATAACAAATTATTTTGAGGTGCAAAAGTTAATTTTGATGAGGTCCCATTTACCTAGTTTTTCCTTTTGCTGCTTGGGATTTGGGTAAAAAATCAAAGAAACAATTGCCTAACAAAAGGTCCTAAAAATGTCTCCTTATGTTTTCTTCTAGGAATTTGATAGTTCTGACTCTTATATTTAGGTATTTGATCCATTTTGAGTTGAATTTTGTATAAGGTGTGAGGTAGGGGTCCTCCATTTTTTTTTTGCAAATGGAGATCTAGCAACATTTGTTGAAGAGGCAATACTTTCCCAACTGAGTGGTCTTGGACCCTTTGCAAAAATCCAGTTGCCTATAAATGTGACAGTTAACTTCTGAGCTCTCAATTTAATTCCATTGTTCTATATGACTGACCTTTTCCTAGTACCATGCTATTTTGCTTATTGTGGCTTTGTAATAAGGTTTTATAAAAAAATAATAATTTTATTTTGAATTGTATGCTTTGCTAATATGTATCAATAAAATCTGTTTATTAAAAAAAAATCACTTGACCATAGGTATTTATCCTGCAGGCTGTTTGACCTTCCTGTGAATCAGGAGTTCATAAGTACTCCCAAGATAACATCAACTGTGGGATCACCTCCACGTCCTTCTCCAAGAGTGGGTGCATCTCCTCCCTGGATATGATGACTTCAACTGCAACTTCTGGGGCACACTCAAAGCGGACAGAGCAGGTGTCCAGTTATGACAATTGCATCAGCTGCCTGGGCATGACCGGGGATGGGGTCCTGGGACAGTGTCTTCAAGGTCTGGAACTGACACTAACAGACTTCTGGGACCATTCCAACCCTTGGAGAGTTATTTTCACGGTGTATCCAGATCAGCCACTCTATCATGGACATCCCACATCCCTCAGAACTTCAGAAGTGCAGGAACTTCTTTTCTATCACTTATTGCTGAAGGAGAGCACATTTCCCATTACTAGTAGGGTCCCTATGGCTGTAAATGAAAATTGTGCATTCCTTTTGAGACCCTTGTCTTCATTTTCTTTTTTGTCTTGAATGAATTTTAAAAGGAAATACTATAAGGTAAAAAAATTCTTCTTTTGAGTTCTGGAATCAGTTACATTTGTCAATCTGCCTAGCTTTATGCCAATACTATACTGCTTTTACCACTGTAGCCAAGTAATAGGCTTTAAAGTCAGGAAGAGAGAGTCCTCCAACTTTGTTCTTTTTTAAGACATTCTTGGCTTAAAATTTTTTGAAGTTTGGCTTTTCCATATCTTAAAAAAAAGACTGTTTAGATTTTTATTGGGATTTCATTGAATCTGTAAATCAGTTTGTGTAGAATTGATATCTTAACAATATTTAGTTTTCTTGTCCATGACCTCGGAATGCACTTCCATTTATTTAAGGCTTCTTTGTTTTCTTTTAACAATGTTTTGTAGTTTTCTGAATACAGATACTTTAAATCATTGGTTAAGTTTATTCCTAAATATTTGATTCTTTAAGTCACTATTAAAAATGGAATGTTATTCTGACTTCTTCCTCAGATTGCTCATCAGTAGCATATAGAAACAACACTGATTTTTGCCTATTAATCTTGTATCCTGCCACTTTGCTGAACTTGTATATTAGTTCCAGTAGCTTTGTTGTGGATTTTTCAGGATTTTCTATATTTAGGATCATATCATCTGTGAATAGTGAAATTTTCACTCTTCATTTCCTATTTGGGTGCCTTTTATTTCTTTATTTAGTCTAATTGCTCTAGCTTGAACTTCTAGCATGATACTGAATAACAATGGTGACAGTGGGTATCCATGTCTTGTTCCTGATCTCAGAAGGAGAGCTTTCAGCTTTCATCACTGAATACAATGCTAGCTGTGGGGGATTTATATATGCACTTTACCATATTGACAAAGCTTCCTTCTATTCCTATATTTTGGAGTGTTTTTTTTTTTTAATCAAGAAAAGATGCTATATTTTGTCAAATTCTTTTTCTGCATCAATCTAGAAGATCATGTGATTTTTCTTCTTCAATTTATTAATGTAATTTATTATTATAATTGATTTTCTTGTGTTAAGAAACCCTTACATCGCTGGGATAAAACCCACTTGATCATGATATATAATTATTTTAATGTGCTTTTGAGTTCTGTTTACAAGTATTTTGTTGAGGATTTTTGCTTTTATATTCATTAAAGAAATTGGTTTGTAATTTTCTTTTTTCATAATATCTTTATCTGGTTTATTAAGGTTTGGGATTGTTCCTTCCTGTTTAATTTTTTGGAAGAGCTTGAGCAAGATTGGTATTAGATCATCTTTGAATAATTGGTAGAATTCACCTCTGAAACCATCTGGTCCTGGGCTTTTCATCTAGACTGTTTTTGATGACTTTCAATCACTTTACTTGTGATTGGTTTGTTGAGGACTTCTATTTCTTCTAGGGTAGTAAAGGAATTTTTCTATTTCCCTTATATTGTCTAGTTTTTTGGTGTACAGGTCATGGTATCCTCTTATGATGTTTCTTAGGCATGTTTTCTGGCAGAAGGGAAAACTTGGGATCACAGGGTCAATCAGCAAAGGCAGCTAGAGAGTAGGGAAGCCGTGGGCAATAGGGCCCACAAGGGAAAGGAAAGCCAGGGAAGTGATTTGGCTAGAAGACCAACGCTCAGTTGGCTCTGAGAGTGAAGAAAGCCCCTGGATGACCAGGGTTGTGCCTCAGTGCCCAGAAGGCTCTTGAGGTCAGGGAGTTGTGGGGAAAACAGGTGTGGGATTGGCACCCACCTAACTCAGGACGAGAGAGGTATGAGGGGGAGGGGAGATAGTCAGGCACTGTAATAAGTTTTAAGTTCAGTAAGTGTGATTCTTCTAATTCATTCATTTTTTACACGATGCCTTTTGTTATTCAGGGCCCTTTACTTTTCCATATAAATTTGATGATTCGTTTTTCAATTTCTGCAAAGAAGTTTGTTGGAATTTTGATTAGGATTTTTTTGAACCTATAAATCACTATTGATGGGATGTATATCTTAACAATATTTAGCCTTTCTTTCAGTCCATGAACACAGACTGTCCTTCCATTTATTTAGGTCTTCTTTGATTTATTTTAGCAAACTTTTGTAGTTTTTCTCTGTACAAATCATTTACATACTTAATTAGATTTATGTTTAGATATTTGATTGTTTTAATTGCTGTTTAACGGATTATTTTCTTGATTTCTTCTTCTGACTTTTCACTGCTTGTATATAAACCCTTTACTGGTATTTGAGTGTCGATCTTGTATCCTGCCACTTTGCTTAATTCATTTATTAGCTTTAGAAGCTTTGTTGATTTTTCAGGATTTTTTATACATAGGGTAATGTAATCTGCAAATAAGGAGCATTTTACTTCTTCTGCTACAATATAGAAGGATTTTATTTCTTGTTCTTCCTTAATTGCTCTAGCTAGAACTTCTAGCACAACACTGAATAACAATGGTGACAGTGGGCACCCTTGTCTTGTTTCTGATCTTAACCAGAAAGGTGTCAGCCTTTTACCATTAAGTAGAATGTTAGCTGTGGGTTACATGTGAGATGCTTATGTGTTGTTATTGTTGTTTCTTTTTTCCTTCAGTCTGTTAATGCAGTGTAGTACATTAATTGATTTTCTTATGTTTAACCACCCTTGCATATCAGGGATATGATTCTTTTAATATGAGGATGGATTCAGCTTCTTAGTAAGATGTTTAGGATTTTTGCATCTGTATTCATAAAAGATACTGGTCTTTTATTTTACTTTCTTGTGGTATCTTTATCTGGGTTTGGTATTTGAGTGATGCTGGCCTCATAGAATGAATTAGGGAATGTTCCCTCCCTCTTCAAATTTTTGGAAGAGAAGAATTGGAGAAAAGTCTCCTTGGAGAGTTTGGTAAAAATTCCCCTGTGAGACCTTCTGGTCCTGGGTTTTTCTTTGTTGGGAGGTTTTTGACTACTTATTCAATATCTTTATTATTAATTTGTTTGTTGAGCTCTACTATTTCTTCTTGAGTCAATGTAGGTAGTTTGTTTCTAAGAATTTGTCCATTTCATCTAGGTTTTCTAATTTATTGACATATAGTTGTTCATTGTATTCTCGTATAGACTTTTTTATTTCAACAGGTTTGGTGGTAATTTCTCCCTTTGCATATCTTATTTCTGTTGTTTGTATCCTCTCTCTTTTGTTATTTGTCAGTCTAGCTAAAGTTTTCTATTTTATTGATTTTTTTCTAGAAACAACTTTTGGTTTTGTTGTTTCTCTCTATAGTTTGTTGTTGTTGTTATTGTACCCTGCTTCATTTATCTCTGCTGTAATCCTCATTTCCTTCCTTCAGCTTGCTTTGGGTTAGTTTGCTTTACTTTTTCTAGTTCTTCTAGTTTTGAGGTTAGGTCTCTGATTTTAAGTCTTTCTTCTTTTTTAATGTAAGCATTTGGAGCTATTGATTTGTCTTTCAGCCCTGCCTTCACTACATCCCATAAGTTTTTGTATGTTTTATTTCATTTTCATTCTTCTAAAGACATTTCCTAATTTCCTTTCTGATTTCCTTTTTAATCCATTGGTTGTTTAAGAGTATGTTTTTTAAGTTCCACATATTTGTGAATTCCTCCAGTTTTCCCCCTGTTATTAATATCTAGCTTCATTCTGTTGTGATTAGAAAAGATATATTGCATGATTTCAATATTTTTGAAAATTTTTAGACTTGCTTTGTGACTTAACATTGGTCTGTCCTGGGGAATGATCCATATACACTAGAAAAGTTTTTGTTGGGTGAAAAGTTTTATATATACATATATTTGTTAGGACTAGTTGATTTAGAGTATCATTTAAGTCTTATATTTCCTTATTGATCTTCTGACAAGACATTCAATCCATTATTGAGAGTGGCATAATAAAGTCTTTTATATTAAGGTACAATTGTCAATTTCTTCCCTCAAATCTGTCAGTATTTGCTACATTTTTTTTTTTTTGGCTCTGCTGTTAGGTGAATATATTTATAATTCTTCAATCTTCTTGTTGAATTCACCCTTTAACAGTATATAATGATGGTATTTGTCCCTCATAAATTCTATTTTATTTGATATAAATATAGCTATCCTTGCTCTCTTATAGTTACTAATTTTATGGTATATAAATATTTCCATCCTTTCCCTTTAAACCAACTTGTAACTTTGAAGTTATGGCGAATCCCTTGCAGAGAGCATATAGCTGAGTCACGCTTTTTTTACCTATTCTGCCAATCTCTGCCTTTTGACTGGAGAATTTAAACCATTCACATTTAAAGTCGTTGCTAATAATTCAGGACTTTCTTCTGCCATTTTATTATTTAGCCTTTGTAAGTCTTATACATTTTTGACCCTCAATCTTTCTGTTAATGCCTCATTTTATATATATTTTATTTTTGTGTTACATCATATTGAGTGTCTTCTATTTTCTATATGGATATTTTTTTTCATATTTTTTTTTATTTTTGCTCACCATGGGGTTAATATTTAATATTCTAAATATATAACAATTTGGTGTGATACCAACTTGACTTCGATAGCACACACATATTTTTCTATACCCCTCTATCCTTCACTTATTATTTTCTTGTTATAACTTTTATCATTACATATTGTATGTCCAAAACCATAGATTTATCATTACTTTTTATTTTTTATGCATTTGCATTTTAGCACCTTTATTAGTAAGAAGTAGAGTTACTTATCAAATAACACACTACAACAATCCTGGAATTTATTATTACCCAAATGGTTACATTTACTGAAGGTCTTTATTTATTTATGCCACTTTGAACCACTGTCTAGTGTCCTTTCCTCTCAGTCTGAAAAACTTTCTATAGCAGCATTGCTTGTCAGGTGGTTCTAGTGGTGATGAACTCCCTTATTTTTTGTTTATCTGGAAATGTCTTAATCTCTCCCTCATTTTTGAAAGACAGTCTCACTGGATATAATATTCCTGGTTGGCAGTTGTTTTCTTTTAGTGCTTTAAGCATTTCAACCCACTACTCTCTTGCCTCCATGGCATCTGATGAGAAATCAGTACTCAACCTAATTGGGACTCCCTGTACATAACATGTTGCTTTTTTCCTGCAACTTTCAGACTTCTCTTCTTGTCCTTTGCAATCAATATTGTGATCAGTATATGATGGGGTGTATTTTTCTTCATGTTTATCCTATTTATTTTTCTCTGGGCTTCTTGGATCTGTATATTAATATCTTTTGCTAAGTTTGGAAACTTCTCTATCATCATTCCTTTGAATATTCCTTCTACCCCTCTCTCTTTTTTTTCTCCTTGTAAGACTCCAGTAATGTGTATATTGGTATGCTTGATGTTTTCCCAGAGTTGTCTAATCTATTTCCACGTTTTCTTCTTCTTTTTTTTCTTTTTCCTTCTCAGTCTGACTCATTTCAGGTGTCTTGAGTTTGAGTTCACTGATTCTTTATTCTGCTATCTCCAATCTCTTGTTCAAACCCTAGTGGGAATTTTTCATTTAGTTATTGTGGCCTTCAACTCCAGTAGTTCTATTTGGTTCCTTTTTAAATTCCTACATCTTATTAAACTTCTCTTATTGCTCATTCATTGTTTTTTTCTCGGTATTTTCCTTCATCTTCTTGAATATTTTTTAATTCATTTTTAAAAATTCTTCTTTTGATATGCCCACACACTGGTTTTCTTTGTTGTTGTTGTTGTTTTTTTTTTTTTTTTTACTTTCTTCTTTTAAATGAACATAATTTCCTGCTTCTTTGTTTGTCTTGTACTCTTATCATGCACTGTATATTTTAGTATTTTAATATATTAACTCTGGGGTTTATTCCCTAAGATATCTGATTCCTGATTTTTGTGGCCAGTTTGTGACAGGACAAAAATTTTCTTGAGCTTTAGCCCTCCTGTCAGAAAGGTCTGCCTAAGACGAATCCAGTATGTAGGGACATCTCTGCTTTTCTGGGCCTGTTTCTTATCCTGGGATTATGTTTGTTAGTTGTTTTGGAGTTGCCCTATTTACAAGGGTTTGAATGTCTCTTCTATAATGAGGAGACATACTCCCTGTTCCAGGTGATTAAAGCATGAAAGCTTTTGCCCCAGACTATATCTCTATAATTTCTTAAATTCCTTTCACTGTCTCATGCTGCTTTCACCTGGAAAGCAAATTCTGGGAGGAGATTCCCAAGTCAGTCTTTCCCAGCCTAAACAGTGCCAGGGACCCATGAAGGGGATACAAACTGGTCCAAAGTGGTCTAGGGAGGGAATTGGGAAGGGCATCAAGACCTTCCTCTACAGCTCCCTAATGCTGAACTTTCTTGACATAACCAGCAAATGTAGCCCTTCACCTAAATGTACCCTGCAGCCCTGAGGAAGCTTAGTGTCTTTAAGTCTCCTCCACTGCCGCCATTGTTCCAGGTGTGTTCAAACAATGGCCACCCTCAGAGAAAAATCCCCAGCAATTCATAGTCACTAATCAAAAGCCATGATCAGTGATTGGCTGTGCCCTATTCTGGTCTTGGAAGAGTATTTTTACATCCTCTCTTTCACCAGAGAACTAGCAAGGAGCTGTACCCCACAGTAGCCTGCTATGAGTATGGGGGGATGGTTCTTTATACTAATTTACCAGCTTCTTCATCCTGCTCTTCCCTGGATGTTGTACAGTGTTCTACTGTCCCCCGTCTGAATTTCATAATAGTTGTTTCAGACATTTTCTACCTGTTTTATTAGCATTCTGATGGAAGAAGTGATCCTGGAGATCCCTACTCTGCCATCTCCCCACAATTGTCTCCCACTCAAAGTCTTTATGCAACCAGAAATTTAATATTATTAGAATATTTGTTGGTTAAGAATATCTTAATATAAAATGTCCTTGATATCTAAAAAATTTCCTTTTATTAGATTTATAGAATTTTTTATCATTATAAGTACAATATGCCTTTAAAAATGTACCATATCCTTTAAATCTCATGTTTCAATAATTATATGTTTTTTTGTTTTTTTTGTTTTTAAAGATTTTATTTATTTATTCATTTATCCCCCCCTTGCTGCTTGTGCTCGCTGGGTCAGCTAACCACGCTGCGCGGGCGAGCTTGCCTTCACCAGGAGGCCCCGGGAACTGAACCCGGGGCCTCCCATATGGTAAACGGGAGCCCTACTGATTGAGCCACAGCAGCTTCCCTAATTATATGTTAAAATACTCAAATCTTAGCAAATATCCCCATTGATTGGTGTGTATAGGCTGGATATTGCTTTATCATGAGAGCTGTGGAATGTTTAGCAGCCTTCCCAGCTTCAACTTATTAGATGCCAGTAGTAGCAATTCCCCTTTAACATGACATCTAAAACTGTCTCCAAATATAGTGAGTGTCCTCTAGTGAGTAAAATCACACCCGAAATGAGAATCATCTACTTTGATGATATGCAAGATCTGCCTTCATCAGTGTCCATAGAACTTCTCTCAGCAGTACTGTTAAGATACTGTGCATTTGCATGACTATTGAGAGATATTGGACTTTCAATGGGCAAAACTGGAGAGACCTAGCAGAACATCTTATGCATTCAGTAGTGACCTCCAAAAGGCTACATATTATAAGATTACTCTAGCCTTAAAGTTATGGTGACTTTAAATTTATACTAGCAAATTATAAAGCCATGTATCAATATAATAAAACAATCTGCCAATGAAGAAAACTATCTGCCAAAAAAAAGTTCAATACTTTTTCAAGAAAGACAGCCAAATCCAGATACATAACACCCACAATATGCAGGATGTAATAGAAATTAGTAGACACGTGAAAATTAGGACAAACACAAAAACAAGGGATTAAATAGTAAATAGGAGACGGAGAGATAACACAAATGGTGGGATTATCAAACAAAGATTTAAAGAAGCTATTCTAAATGTATACAAGGATTTTAAGGAAAGTAAAAAAAAAAAACAACACTGAGTAAAGAAATGGTGAATCTCAGCAGATTAAATGAGGCCAAGAAAGAGAATTAGCTATGAATTTGAAAACTGAATATTACAATATATGAAAAATTCCACTGAATGGGCTTTAAAGCTGGTTGGACATTACAGAACAGAAAGGAAAAAATACTGAAAAAATTAGAGTCTTAGTAGCTTGTGGGAAAATATCAGATGATATAAAATATGTGTGTAATAGACCCAGAAAGAGATGAGAGATAGAAAGGGGATTATAGAGGCAGAAAAAATAATTTGAAAAAATAATGATGAAATTTCACAAATGTTGTAAAAAGTATCAAGCTTCAAAGGTAAGAAATTCCACAAAATTCAATGCAAATATTAGTCACAAATACTCAGACAACTAAAAACAAAAATTAAATATTGGATTGTATCAAAATGAAATGACACATTATTTTCAGATGAACCATTTTAAGAACGATGTCTGATCACCAATCAGATAAAAGTGGCAGGTAGAAGAGAAGAAATTAGTTATCTGGGCATAAGTGGGGTAGTGATTGAATAGAGTCCCCTGGGAACATTCCAGAGAGATGGAAATATTTTATGCCTTGATTGGTTTGGTGGATTTTTAAAAAGCTCATTGAATTATACATCTAAAAATCTATATATTTTATTGGAAATTATTCTTCAAAAATGATTTTAAAAGTAAAGAATATTATTAGTTTTGGCACCCTCATCTCTAAAACATCTTGATTAACTTGAATATTTTAAAAATCATAAATGATTTAATTATCATTGTAAATTGTAAATTGAAAGTTTCTATGAAATGATATTAACATAACTATTGTTAGGTAGATTGTCAGATATAAGTTCATTATTATAAAAAATCACTTGTAGTGTCAACTAACAGTAATGATATTTCATAAATCATCTGATCATTAATGGCAATAATTCATTCAATTGATAGATGCAAAGCACTTTTCAGATGCCAGATTCTATCCAAGGCTCTGTGATTGCAAATCTGTTATTACTAATGATTCTATACATTAAATATGATGACTATCAAGAAGTAAATTAATAGAAAACAGAAACCATTTTGAAGAGAGGAATGTAATACAATTATCTCCTCTAGAGCAATCTCAAATTAAGGGCTGGAGGAGGAGCAAAAATGAAAAATTATAGTCAAAGTACAAAAAGTGTTGGAGTTGTGACCATTCTTATGTTGATTCACTCACTGGCCACTGCTATTGCCACTGGTATTGCTATGTCCAGAAACTAGAAGAAAAGGCTATATCCATCATCCTGTCCTTCATTCTTACCAACATTATTTTCCGTAGGAAGAACATAGGTCTTGGAATCTGAGGAATGTAGTTTGCAGTCTTCCTGCTCCAGTGTTAGGGAAAAAAGTATAGAAGAGTAGGTGTGGAGCTGAGAGATAAATAGCATCATTTAGCACAGTAGTAAGAATAACTACTCTTCTTAAGAATTTAATATGCCTTTAAACTGGCTGGTAAACATTTCAGCCTAGACTATGAATGTTTCATCCTATGTTATACAACAACAAAATTAGACTGACATTAAGTATAGTCATTAAAAAATAGAACAAGTATTTTAGACACATTGTCTATTTATTAGCATAATTAACACATGAGGAAGGAATTATCTTCTCCATTTTAAACATGAAGAATTTAGGATAATAGAAATTGGATAACCATGATTTTTCCAGTGCATGCTTTAATCCTAAACCTATCTTTTTAAACACCATGTTTCTTACCTTCAAGAAATTCTAATCCAATACTTTTAAAGGGTTAAAATTGTTACATGAGAGAAATATATACTATGGAGGCACAAAGCAGAATTTCATGGATTAGCTTAGAATAGCAATATCTGAGATGATTTTCTAGAAAGGGTGTTGAGATACCTAAGCTAGAGAAAATACATGAGGAAGATGCTGTGGAAATGCCATACAGAAATGAAACAGTATTGTATACCCATGAAGCTGCCAGCCATTTATTGTGGCTGGAAGAGAGAATGTGATTGCACCTTCTATGAAAACTTAAGGTCGGTCTATAAATTAGTTCAAATTTCATACTATGGATTTTAACATTTACCTTATGGTTTTGAAAATTAACAATCTTTGTTTGGAATGCTATATTTTTGCATTTTTGAACTGAGCTTAAATGTCTCTAATGCTTTGGGAAAGAACTATGTCAAGAGACTGTGAAAAGTCAGAGTAATAAAAGTAAACAACCCTACCTTTACTTTCCCCTAATCTTGAATAATTTTGAAATATGTTGGTTTGTGAGATGCTTACTGTTATTACAAATCCTTTTATAGATGAAGAATAATAAATGGATGATAAAGGTGAATTGACTTCTCCAACTGCTGGTGTTAGAGATGTAGCTAAATTTGCAAATTTAGTTTGTGATTTGTTAATTTGTTATTCAGCATGGTAGTCCTTTTATATGCATTTACATATTATTACATGTATTTGTAGCCATATATTGTTATTATGTCACTATTGTTGGGTCATATTCCCTTGACATGGTCCCTGTCTCCTTATTATGTCTCATCAATTATAATACAACAATTTTCAACTTGCAGTTCTCCAAGGACAAGAACAAAAAGAAATCACATTTTCAATAATTAAAAGGAACGTACATGTACATATCATGTGCATTACAGAGGGGGAAAACTCCATTTGGGAGAAGACATTAATATTCATTTCTAATACTTAGGTTCTAAGAATCTTCTCATCTGAATCTGTTTAGTAACAGGTAAAGAAATTCACAGAAGTGCATTCTACATGAGCCAAATGAGCAGGGTCTTAATGTTCTTCCTTTAAACTGACAACTGAAATCTCAACCCACACCATAAATGTTTTATTTTGTGCTTGTGTTTACATGAGAGCAAAATTAGATCCTAAGTACAGTTATTTAAAAAAAAGACCCCCCTGCAATTCTAATCCAACATTCACAAAATGCATGGTGATATTGAACAAATTACTTAATCTCTTAGCCTTCCTTCCCTCTTATATTATGGATAAAGGTTATTGAATTTTTAATGTATATAGTTTATTGAGGAAAATTTAGCAAAATTGTAGCTACTACCATGTACTGAGTGCTCATTGTGTGCCAGGAATTATAGGACAAATGTTTAAATGTGCTTCCCCTTATTTAATTCTAGGGCATCATAGAAGTTAAGCACTATTGAGTTACATTGACCCAAACCCATCTAATTTAAGAAGCAGAGCTGAATTTTGAACTCTAAGTCAACTCAAGAGACCATGCTTATTGAGCAAATGCCTGATGAATGCAAACATAAAGAGCATAACAGTTTCCTTTATTTTCATTTCCCTTTTTCATACCACATAAATCTTTGCAACTCAATTCCTTTTCCACATAATGGTGTTCATTCTCTTGCTAATGATATCTGATCCCAAATAGCATCCATCTTCACCCTGTAATTTGCTTCTCTTCATTTCCTTGTTACAGCCTGTGTCTAAGTATATTCTAATGCCAAATATCATGTCTTTACTTTATTATATTTTATTTAACATAAGCAACCCCAAGAGGTTTTCAGTTCAGTATAATTTAATTCCACATATATTCTTTGGGAATGAAATGTGGGCATGTTCAATTCAGATTTAAAACAATTTACTAAAGAAAGAATCTTAAAAAGAGAAAAATAATGAAATTAAATATAGAAAAATGATTCTTTATAACAAATATAAATTGTATAATCTTTGAAATAAACCATTAAATTTTGAAAAACTAAACTAAAAATATGTATCACAATTCCAGAAAGCTTCATTTTTCCTCTCCCTTTTTATCAATGTCTTTATTTTTCTCTTTTTGTGTATTGTTTTTACAGCTATAGCTGAGGAAAATAAAAGCGTTTTCAATTTTTTTTTAAAAGTCTCAACATTTATGTTAACATTTATGTTTCCTTATGTTGACAATAACAGAATTTGCTTTAAGTTTTCTTCCAATTTGTGCACATGGAAAAGATTCTGTCACAAAATTTAAAGTTGCATGATTAGCTTATTTTTTTTAACTGTCATGGTAGGCATCTTCTTGAATCATCTTTAGATGTTAGAAACAATGAAAGTCCTTTTATTTTTTGGAAAAATAAAATTGGAAATTGCCATCTGTTCAAACTTCTGTTAACAGAGCTGTCCTCTGGAAGTTATGTCTGTAGAATATTTTCAGAACTGCAGGGGAAGAGGTGACTAATAGAAAACTATGCTTCCTAATGTAACCTCTAACCATTTAGAAACACAATAAAATTAAAATGGGATAATCATTAGATTGCCTTTTATACTATCTCATATTTGAAACTTTCAAATGGATATTTGAAACAAAAAAAAAAAAAAAAAAAAAAAGGTTATTTTGAGGGACTCCCAGAGAAGATGGTAGAGTACGAATTTCCAGGCTAAGTCCTTCCACTAAAACTACTAAATGGGAAAGACATGTCTGAAATAACTATTTTGAAACTGTAGAGGCCAGAAAACACTGTATAGCATCCAGAGAAGAGTGGGAGGAAGAGTCTGATAAACTATGGTTAAGAACAGTAAACTGCTCTTTCATGTGGCTGCTACAGGCACCCATACCCCACTCTCATGGCAGGCGGCTGTGAGGTCCAGCCCCTGGTTAGCTTGCTGGTGACAGAAAGGGGCATAAAAATCTGTTTCCCCAAAAAGGGCAGTGGGCACAGCTGACCACAGGTAATAGGTATTGATTAGCGAATTTAGATTGCTGGAGGCCCAACTCTGAGGGCAGCTATTGTTTCAAACAGCCCCTGGTCAAGATAGCAGCAGCTATTGCTTCAATCCAGTGGTACCCAGACAGGGGCAGAGGAAGTGGAGAGTTAATGACATAGTGCTTCCTCAGAGCTGCAAGGGACAGTTAGCTGAAGCGCTACATTTGCTAGGCAGGCCAGGAAAGCTGTTTTGGGTTTCTCTGATCCCCACCCCAAGGAACTTTGGAGTTGGTCTGCACCTTCTTGGTGGGTCCCTGGTCCTCTTTTGGCTATGAAATACTGACTTGAGATAGTCCTCTCCAGGGTGACAGGCCTCCCAGAATTTGTCCTCCAGACAAAAGTAGCTGGAGATAAGGAAAGGAGTTTAAAAAACTATAGACGCAGAAAGTCTGGGACAAAGGCCTACTTTCCACAAACACCTGAGAGAAGGAGTTCTGTCTCCTGAGAAACAGAGGGGACAACCAAACTCCCATAAACAGGGTAACTTCAAAAAACTAACAAGCAAATGCCCAGGATAAGACACAAGCCCAGAAAGACAGGGAAAATAATGCACACTGCATTTGCCTGGCGCAGATCTTCCTAATAGGATGGCTGAAGCTCAAGAAAAATCTGTCTTATCACCAGCTGGTTACAAAACCAGGAAATGGACCTATCTCAGGGAATTAATCCCAGAGATAATATTTTAAAATATTAAAATATACAGTGTGCAACAAAAGAGTACAAGACAAACAAACAGGAAATAAGGGCCTATCCAAGGTAAGAGAATAAGGATACAGAAAACACTAGTGAAGAAAAACAGAATGTGGACATACTGAAAAACACTTTTAAAAATATCTTTTAAATGCTCAAGGAGATGAAGTAAAGTTCATAAAAATTACTAAAGGATATCAGGAAAACAATGAATGAGCAATATGAGAACATTGGTAAAGAGGTAGAAATTTTAAGCAGGAACTAAACAGAACCACTGGAGTTGAAGGCTACACTGAATGAAATGAAAAATGCCTAGGAGAGTTTCAAGAGCAGATTGGAGCTGGCAAAAGAAAGAATCCATAAACTTGAAGACAAGGCACTTGCAATAAGTCAGGCTGCGGAGCAGAAAGAAAAAATAAATAAAAGCAAAAATAGCCTAAAACAGCTATGGGAAACCGTCCAGCACAACAGTATTTCCATAGTGGGAGATCCAGAAGGAGAAGAAAGAGAGAAAGGGGCAGAGGAATAGTAAAAAAAAAATGAAAGAGAACTTACCAAACTTAACAAAAGACATGAATATGCATATCCAAGAATCCCAGAGAACAGGAAACAGGATAAACATGAAGAACAATGAACATCATCATATATTGATCACACTGTCAAATGCAAAGGAAAGGGGGAGAATTCTGAAAGCTGCAAGAAAAAAGCGAAGTGTTACATGCAAAGGAATACCAATTAGATTGTGTGCAGATCTCTAATCAGAAAACATGGAGGCAAGAAGGCTGTGGATTGGAATACTTAAAGCGCTGAAAGAAAACAATTACAGCCAAGAATTTTACATCTGGTGAGACTCTATAAAGAATGAGGAAGAGAT
The DNA here is from genome assembly GCA_026826555.1 of Tolypeutes matacus. Lineage (NCBI taxonomy): Eukaryota > Metazoa > Chordata > Mammalia > Cingulata > Chlamyphoridae > Tolypeutes > Tolypeutes matacus. The sequence continues at coordinate 15,359,092 of JAKSZT010054334.1, read as the reverse complement.
TAAGACATTCTCAGTTAACAAAACATAAGAGAGTTCATCACCACTAGAATTGCCGTATAAGCAAAGCAAAAGGGAGTTTTTAGACTAAAAGGAGAGGGAATTAGAGTGGTTCAAAGCAATATAAAGAAATAAAGATCTCTATGAAAGGTAACCATTTGGGTAATTATAAATGCCAGTATTAATGTTTTGTATTATTTGGTATGAAACTCCACTTCTGACTTCCTATAGGTGCCAAAACTCAAATACCTAAAAATAATGAAAAATCTATGGTTTTGGACATGTAGTGAACAACGATATGTGTTAACAGGTTCCAAAAAATGGTGGGGTACACAAGGGTATAGGAAAAGTACACGGGCATGCTAATGAAGTTAAGTTGGTATCAAACCTATTATACCACAAGGAAAGTAGAAAAAAATATCCAGACAGAAATAAGAAGTCACTCAGATTGGTCTAAAACAAAATAGCAAATAAATATAAAATAAGACATTAATGAAAGTGAGGGGAAAAATAGTTTAAGACTTGAAAAGTCTAAATTGCAAAATGACAGAAGAAACACCTGTATTATCAGTAGTGACTTTAAGTGTAAATGGATTAAACTCTCCAATCAAAAGGCAAAGATTTGAAGAATAGATAGAATTGCATGTTCCAACTATTTGCTGGTTGCAAGAGATTCACCTTAAATTCAAAGATACAAGTAGGTTGAGGGTGAAAAGATGGAAAAAGAAATTATATACCATTCAAATTGTAACTAAAAGAGAGATGAGGTGGTGATAATAATATTTGATATAATAGACTTTAAGTAAAAAACAATTCTGAGCCACAAAGAAAGTCATTATATACTGATAAAGGGGACAGTTAAATAGGAAGATGTAATAATTTTAAATATATATGCACTTAGCAGTGACTCAAAATATATGAAGCAAATACTGACAGATTTGTAGGGAGAAATTGATGGTCCTACAGTAATAGTAAGAACTGTTAACACTACTCTCAATAATGGATAGAACATATAATCAGAAGATCAATAATGAAGTATAGGACTTGAAAAATACACTAAACCAACTAGACCTAGCAGACATATATAGAAACTGCACCCAACTAAAACAGAATACACATTGTTTTCAAGTGCATGTGGATCATTCTCCAGGATAGAGCAAATGGTGAGTTACAAAACAAATCTCAATTGATTAAAAAATATTGAAGTCATGCAATGTGTATTTTCCAACCACAATACAATGAAGTTAGAATGGTCATCCCAGGGAATGAAGAGAGTCTGCTCCTGCAGGCAGGATAGTCCTCCATCCATCTTCCCCATGGGAGATAAGCCCCCTTTCAATTGGAGGTGTAGTGGCCATCACCATACCAGAATCCTCAGGATTGTGGGAAGAGCTATGGACTACAGTGGATTTACTGGTATTCTACTACAGACATATTGTGATTCTAGCAATGGAAGAAATTACATTGATGTGGAGCCAGTGGTCACTGGAGTCTCTAGGGGTAGCGAGAGGGAAAAACAGTTGTAATATGGGGGCTTTTTCAGGCCTTGGGAATCTTCCTGAGTGACATTGCAAGAACAGAGATAGGCCATTTTATATCATTACATAACATGCAGAACTGTGTGGGAGAGAGTGTAGACTACAGTGTGAGCATGGTTCATGCTTAATGGCAGGATGTGTTTATCAATTGCAATGAATGTGCCACACTAATGAAGGATGTTTATGTGGAAGGTTGTGGGAGGTATGGGAAGTAGGGCATATGGAAATCCCTATATTTTTTGTGTAACATTTATGTAATCTAAATAGCTTTTAAAAATTTTTTTAAAATTAAAAAAAAAAGAAATCTATAATAAGGGAGAAATGGAAAATTCACAAATATGTGGAAATTAAACAACATATTATTAAACAACCAATGGATTAAAAAGGAAATCAGAAAATCACTTAGGAAATATCTTGAGGCTAATGAAAATGAAAATACAACACACCAAAACTCATGGGATGCAGCAAAGGCAATGCTGAGAGGGAAACTTATAGTTCCAAATGGTTACATTAAAAAAGAAGACAGACTTTAAATCAGAGACCTAACCTCAAAACCTCAAAACCTAGAAAATGAAGAGCAAACGAAACACAAAACAAGCAGAAGGAGAGAAATAACAATGATTAGAGTAGAAATACATGAAATAGAAAACAAAAAGACATTATATAGAATCAACAAAACCAGAAGTTGGGTTTTGAGAAGATCAATATAATTGACAAACTTTAAGCTAGACTGATTTAAAAAAAGAGAAAATACAAATAACAGAAATAAGAAATGAAAAAGGGAAAATTACTACCAACCTCACTAAAATAAAAAGGACTATAAGATGATAATTGTATGCTAATATATTAGATGACCTAGATGAATTGGACAAATTCTTAGAAACATACAAGTTACATACATTGACTCAAGAACAAAGAGAAGATCCCAACCAACCAATTCTAGTAAGGAGAATGAAACAGTAGTCATAAACCTCCAACAAAGATACACCACAACCACATGAGTTCACAAGGGAATGCTATCAAACATATCAAGAAGACTTAACTCCAATTATGCTTAAATTCTTCTAAAAAATGAAGAAAAAGGAACACCTTCTGTATTAGTCAGCCAAAAGGGAGCTAATGCAAAATACCAGAAATGGGTTGGTCTTTATAAAGGGTATTTATTTGGGGTAGAAGTCCACAGTTACCAGGCCATAAAGCATAAGTTTCTTCTCTCACCGAAGTCTATTGCCACGTATTGGAGCAAGACAGCTGCTGACGTTTGCCAGGGTTCAGGCTTCATGGATTCCTCTCTTCCCACGGCTGCATTTCTCTCCAGGCTTAGCTCCTCTGTTTCCTCCACAAGGTCAGCTGTAGACTACCAGGCGAATGGCTTGCTTCTCTTCTCCTGGGGCCTTCTCTCCAACATCAAAACTTCTCAAAAACTCCAACTACAGAACTGCAACTCAAAAAACTGCTCCCTCTGTCCTTTGCCTTGCCTTTTATATTAGATTCCCCCACCCACCGAGGGGTGGGGCTCAACATCCTACTGATGTGGCCCAGTCAATGCCCTAATCATACCTTAATCATGCCCAGATTAACAGATCAGTTTATAAGCATTATCCAGTTATATTTTTGGAATTCATAATTATATCAAATTGCCAAATGGCTACACCTTCTAATTCATTCTGCAAAGCCAACATCACCTTCATACCATAGCTGAATAACAATGCCAAAAGAAAAGAAAACTGAAGATCAATGTATTTTATGAATATAGATGCACAAATCCTCAAAAAATACTAGCAAGCCAAACCCAACAGCATATTAAAAGATTTATGCATCATGCTCAAGTGGGATTTTTCCCTGGTATACAAGTTTGGTTTAATATAAGAGAATCAATTAATGTAATACACTACATTAACAGAATGAAGGAAGAAAAATACATGATTTCAATTAATGCAGAGAAGTCATTTTACAAAATCAATACCCCTTCATGATAAAAACTATTTAGAGCACTAGAAACCAAAGGAAATTCCTAAACATGATAAGGGACATCTATGAAAAGTCCACAGCTAACATAACTTAATAGTGAAAGACTGAAACCTTTCCCTCTAAGATAACAAACAAGACAAGGATGCCCACTGTCACCACTGTTATTCAGTGTTGTACTAGAAGTTCTTGCCAGAGCAATTAGCCAAGAAAAAGAAATAAAGACATCCAAATTATAAATGAAAAGTAAAAAGTCCCCTATTTGAAGATTACATGGTCATTTTTACAGAAAATCCTTAGAAGTCCACACCTAAGTTCCTAGAGCAAATAAATGAACTCAGCAAAGTGGTGGGGTACAAGAACAACACCCCAAATTCACATGCAATGAACAAATAGAAGAAGAAATTAAGGGGAAAAAAATCCATTCACAATAGCAACTAAAAGAATCAAATATTTTGGAATAAATCTAACCAAGTTTGTAAAGAATTGTACACAGAAGACTACAAAAGATTGCTAAAAGAAACCAAAGAAGGCCCAAATAAATGAAAGGACATTCCATGTTCATTGATTGGAAGACAAAATATCGTTAAAATGTCAATCCTACCAAAAGCAATTTATATTTATATCAACATGGTCCCAATCAAAATTCTAACAATCTTCTTTGCAGAAATGGAAAAACCAATCATCAAATTTATATTGAAGAGTAAAGGAATCTGAATAGTGAAAGTCATATAGAAAAAGAATGAAGTTTGAGAATTCACACTTCCCTATCATGAAACTTATTACAAATCCACAGTAATCAAAACAACATGGTACTGGAACAAGGACAGGCACACATAGATCAATGGAATTAAATTCAGAGTTCAGAAATCAACCCTCATGTACATGGCCAACTGATTTTTGACAAGGGGACAAAGACTACTTAATTGGAAAAGAATAGTCTCTTCAACCAATGGTGCTGGGAAAAATAGGAAAACTCTTTCATTACTGTTGGGAATGTAAATTGGTGCTGCTGGTATGGAAGACAGCTTGGCACTTGCTCAGAAAGTTCCATACTTACTTTCAAGCACCCTGGGCTTTCAGGAATATATCTGTGATCACAAAAGATGACTTGTGGATTACAGGCAATTTTTACAATTTATTTTAAGTAATGTCATAATTACTGTGGGCATATGTAAACTAAATAGAATTAAAAATAACAAAATTAATTTTGACCTCTCATATATAAATAAATACGCTGTAGAATTTACAAGAAAAGAAGAAGGTTAAATGGCTTTCTGAAGTTAAATTAACAAAAGCAGTATATAAAGTACATTGATATCGTCTATATGACTGTAAATGAAAATATGATTAACAATTGATTGGAAGGAAGTCAAGATAATATTTTTAAAGTGATTGTGTTTTTGGTAGTTTGACAATATGAAAAAAATTAATTTTTTTATTGAGTGCATGGTCTATTGAAATATTATTAAATAATGTTTAGATGCAATTATTTATAGAACAACTCCTTTTCTGCTCAATTGGCCTTACTTACCATACCACGTGTTCTATTACTAGGATTTGTGTGGTTAGTCACATAGCTCTGCAACATCAAATGATAGTTCTAAATGGAAAGCAATTTAAATTACTGTCCTGTTTCAATATACTCTCAAATGCTATTATCTATGCTTTATTGACATTGTGTTTATCTAGTCATTTTGTTTATAATATGATGGCAGACTATTTTATTTCCTATATAAATTATACGATTTTTCCTTTGAGAAGAAAAGAGGATTATTGCTTTACATATATCCATTTGCTATAATCTTGCTCAATGAAACTGTAGTGAAACAGAAATTTTAATTCTGAAGTATGAATTTGTATTTTCAGCTATCCTTTGTGATTCATCAACTATGAATAAATCTGAAAAATGTAACTTGCAATTTTTTTGTAAAAATTTTCGGCATCTTTATAAAAATGTTCTGTTTGGAAATTCTAATTTTTTTAATTATCTACTCTTCCAAAATAAGTATTTTCGAACAACTTATTTTCATTTTATTAATTCTTCTATTAATATAGAATTTTAGTGGATATTTATATATTCCATAATTATTTTAGTTTTCTATGCAAGTCTTCATTTTAAAACTTTGTACTTAATACTTAGTCTATGATGTGCTTATTTGCCTTGGATAATGTTCTTCATCTCCTTTCTGCTCAAGGGGAAAACTCACCTATCAAAAACAATAAGTTATATGTTATGTTATTTTTACTTCAACATAAGCACATGATGGAGAGTCTGTTGTATAAACAAATCAAGGTTAAGGGTAACCAGTGTTACACAGATAGAAAGAAGAGAGGCTGGGAATTGAAGAGAGGCACCTGTGATTCCAAAAAATACTATGCCATGTGCCTTTTCTGTTATGGTCTCCCAGCCCAAAACACATCACATCAAAAGCCTGCCTTTCACAAGTGTGGCCCACCACCCTCAATGAACTTACACATCCTGGAGCCTTGCCACCAACCATAGACCATAGTTCACACTGTAGACCACACTCTCTCCCACTCAGTTCTGAGCGGTGTGTGCTGATTTAAAATGGCCTACATCCGTTGCCACAACAGTACTCAGGACAACCTCCAACTCCCAAAGAAGCCCCTGTATTTCAACTGCTCATCCCCTCCCTACCCCAAAAGTGTCAAGTGGCCACTGGCTCCACCTCATTGTTATAATTTCTTGCATTGCTAGAATCACCATATGTTTGTGTGGGATGTTGTGGGAGGTGTGGGAGGTGGACAACATGGGAATCCCGGTGGGTTCCGTGTAATATTTTGGGTAATCTAAGCAACTCTTAAAATATATGTATATATATATATATAAATAACATTTTTGTAAGCAAATACACATATATGCATATATATTTATATATCATTTTGCAAATGTTTGTATGTATTGTGAGAATTTTGATTTTTACCCATAATAATAAAAAAAATTACTCAGTTAACACAGGATATTAACTATAATAACAATAAATCCACTTTAGTCAACAGTTAAAAAAAAAAAAAAAAAAAAAAAAAGCCTGCCTTTTTGTATGAGGTTTTATCAAATCTCATCTTAGGAGCACATACTTCCTTAGAAAGAACTGTTACCCCAAGCTTTATTTTATTTATAATAAATCAGTTTGATTCAGATGCTCACATTTTGTAGAAGAAAACATGAAGCTTAAACATATATAAAAATAAAAAAACATCCATAGGACTGTACAACACAAACAGTGGACCCGGATGTAAAGTATGGACTATATTTGATAGTATAATATTAATAATATTCTCTCATCAGTTGTCATAAATGTACCACACTAATGCAAAGTGTTAAAAATGGGGCGGTTATATCGAACGTTTTATAAAGCTGCATGATCTTTTTATAAATCTACAACTTCTCTAATGAAAAAAAATCATTAAAAAATATTTGAAAACCTGATTCACAAAGTTATCAAGATAGAGAGGCTTCAAGCATAAGTGTTTTGTATGCAAAACCTGTTTGTTCCGCTAAAGGAGAAAAAAACCTTTAAGACATGAGAGCCAGTGATTAAAGAATGAAAAATTAGGAAGGGAGGGAAATGGATTCAAGCATGGTTATGGATAATCCTTAAACATACAATAGTTTTTGTTTTTCAAGTTGGTATGTCATTAATCTTTTTTAAAACTGTTTTTTAAGCGAAATGGGCTAAGATGTCACCTAGATTTGAATTTAAATTCCTTATAAAATAGGATGAAAAATTACCTGCAATGTTTGAAGAGTTAAAGATAATGTGTGAGCAGTGATTAGTCTTTTTGAATAAAAGGAAGCAGTCTGTTTGTTTTCAACTGAAATCACTCATTCTTTGACATCATTTCATAGTAATTTAATTTTTTTTTTTCATCTCAATTCAAGAAAGCCATGTGGATATAGTGATAGGAACATGCATTTTGGCATCTGAGAACTGGCATTCAAACCCCAGCTCTTTAAAACCAATAGCTTTTTGACATTTTGTAATTTGCTTAATATTTTGGATCCATAATTTTTCATCTTAAAAAGACAGTTTTTAAATCTAAGTTTATTGGATGGTTTAGAGGATATAAGTAATTGGTGTTTGCAGAGTATTGTGAACATTGCTTGGCCTATTATAGATTTTAGTTGTATTACTGTTTTTGAGTTTTCTTATTACTGACTTCAGGGCAAAGACATACCATTTGGGAGCAAGGAAAGCTCAATCACTGGTGCTTTTTTCGTCATCACACCATTCTTTAAAGATTCAATGCTGAACAAAATAGACATTATTTACAATGTCACCAATCTCACCAAACCCATTTTAATCATGTTCACCTGCACCTAGTTGTTTCTTAAACTCCCTTGTGAGATAAATAATCATTGATGCTGCTCTTTCAGTTTCTTTTGTGAAAAAAACAGTCTGAGCAGTGGCCTGCATTCTGAAGACTCTTTTATATCCATGCTTTCAGGGATCAGCAACCAAGACCATTTTGCCTGGCAGAATATTTAATTATGAATCTTGTCCTTTATCTGCACCCCTGAGCAAATCATTTGCCGTGAGACAGAGGTTATGTAACATACACTCTACTTTAGAAAAAAATATTACCCTTTATTCTTCGACTTGGATGGAATGTTGTTTCAAGTTTTCTAATTAATTTGGAAATAATTATCAAAGTTCAGATATCATATTTAAGCAAGATATTGAACTGGAATTTCTCATCATATATGAAACTTAGGAGAGGGAAATCTAAGACTCTAATATTCCAACAAAAGTGACAAAAAATATTTTCTGCAGCAAACCAAACCAAATGATGTGTCTCCTATTGTAAAAGTACATTAATAAATATTTTGATGATCTACTCACACATTTAAAATATCTACAGCACTCTGAAAACACTTGTATTAAGTTCACATCTCAAAGGACTTGTCCTCATTCCCTGTGGTAAGCTTTTGTTTTCCATTAGGCTTATGTATGCCTTGCCTGTAATTATATAGCTTTGGAGCTCCAAATACTTTAAGTGTTAAAGAATCTTGTTTTGCAGGTAAGAAATGAGAAATATCCAAGAGATATGCATGTGGGAGTAGGTTAAGGCATCGCTTCAAAAAAATCAAAGAAAGGTCTTCAGCACCTGAATGTGAACCAAGCAGTGTAAATATTGCCATGATTTTTGTATGAGAGAGATTAAGTTCCCTTTAATATTGGTAGAGCATTATTATTTCTGCCCACCATCATGTTCTTCAGTTTTCAGTAAATCAGTGATGATGCTTTAATTTACCTTTGGCCCTTAAAAATAGGCAGTGGTGCATTGTGATTCTAGGGGAGGGTATAGTTTTCTCTCTCTACTCAAAACAAGGGAATGATGAGACTCCAGACCAGCAAAACCAAAATTGCAAACAGGATAAACTTGGCCAGGAACTTCTAGAAAGTGGGCACTGAGTTCACTGTGTCAATGCCCATATAGCATTGCCATGGTTAGTTTGAAAGGACACTTCTCTCCTCATCTTGGAATGAGAAGTAAGACCCTCCATAGAGAAGAAACCTATTACAAAGAATGCCCTTTATTTTCCCTAAAGGATAATCTGCAATTCTTCCTTTCCTACAATGACTTCCTCATGTTTGTGTCCCTTGTTTGATTTATCAAACAAGATCGAGAGTGTCGATCATATTTGTTACTTTTTATGAAATTAATGTGACTATTCTCTGGGTTCTTATTTTAGCTTTGATTCTTTCTGATTTATTAACATGTGAATAGTGACTTAGCTCTTCATGGAGCTCTTGAATAAAATGTTTTTTTTTCAAATATCATAAAATAATATCTTATGTAATGTTATAATGTTTATTAAAAGAAGTTCTAGAATAGCATCACTTTTCTCTTTTTGGATGTGAAATGGTTTTGGGTTGTTTTTTTTCTGTGGTTTTTGCTGCTGCTATTGTTTTTGTTACTTGGAAACACGAAGGGTGTGTATAGGTTTTTTGTTGAAATTCAGAACTTAAAGAGAAAATACCTATTTAAAAAATTGTAGCAACTATTTGTGGAATCTTTATAACTTGCCTTGTAGTACATTAAGCAAAAAATATTTAATATACAGACAGATAGAAATATATAGATAAGAGATATAATTCAAATGCATTACCATTCACCCTTGTAGAGCATACAATTCAGGGCTTTCAGTATATGTGCAAAGTTATGTGACAATCAATTTTAGAATATATTTATAATTCCAAAAGAACCCATATATTGATTAACAGTTGCCTCTCACTTTCCCCAACCCTCCATCCCTAAGGCAATTTCTAATACACTTTCTGCCTCTAAGTAATTGTCTCTTCTGGACATATACATACATTCATATAATAAGTATATTTTTAATAACTGGCTCCTTTTGCTTACCCTCTTTTCTAATGTTATGGACTGCATCAGAACCTCATTCCTTTTTATGTTGGAATAACATCCCATATTTTGTCTTGGTCACATTTTGTTTATTGATTCATCACTTAATGTTCATTTGTGTTTTTGTTTTCTACTTTTCGGGTATTATAAACAATGCTGCTATGAAAGTTCATTTACAAGTTTTTTCGTGGACTTATATTTTAAATTTTCTTGAGTACATAACTAGGAGTAGAACTTTTCATCATGTGGATCTCAGAGTTTAATTCTGAGGAATTTCCGTTTTTTTCACAAGGCAGCAGTATTTTACATTATGCCAGCAATTTATGAGGGTTCCAATTCCTCCACATCCTCATTATTGTCATATTCTTTCTTTCCTTTTTATAAAATTTAAGACATCTTGTGGGGTATATAGTGGTGTCTCCTTGTGGTTTTGATTTATATTTCACTGATGGCTAATGATGTGGAGCAATGTTGCATATGCTCAGTGGACATTTGTATATATTCTTTGGTGAAATGTCCATTTCAATCCATTGCCAATATTTTGAGTTATTTGTGTACTCTCTTTTTGAATTTTAATTGTTCTTCATATATTTTATATATAAGGTCCTTCATCAGACACATTATGTGCAAATATTTTCACTCATTTTTCTTCACTCTCTTGATGGTGTCCTTTGAAGTATAAATATTTTAATTTTGACAAAATTCAATTTATCTATATTTTTGTCTTTTGTTGCTTGTGCTTTGGAGTCATATCTGTAAAGATTTTGCCTAATCCAAGGTCATGAAGACTTACTCCTGTATTTTCTTATAAGGGTTTTTCAGTTTTAGCCCTTACATTTAGGTTTTTGATCTATTTTGAGTTATTTTTTGTGTCTTGCATTAGGAATGAATCCATTAAATTCGTATGAATATCCATTTCTTGCAAAATGATTTGTAGAAAATATTTTTCTTTCATGGCACCTTTGTGGAAAATAAATTAATGATAAATTTGAGATTTTTTCTAAGAAATCTCAGTTATATTTCGTTGATTTATAAGTCTAGCCTTATGTCAGTACTATAGTGTCATGGTCACCGAAGCTTTTTATTAAATTTTGAAATCAGGAATTCTGAGTATTTTAATTTTGTTATTCTTTTTCAAATTCATTTTCACTAGTCTGAGTCTCATAAGCTTCCATATGAATTCTCAGGCCAGATTTCCAATTACTTCAAAGGAGTCATCTGGGATTTTGACATAGATTATATTGAGTATGTGGATCAGTTTGGGGAGTATTGCCATCTTAGCAATATTAAATCTTCCAATCCATGTAAACAAGATGGCTTTCAATTTCTTTAGGTATGCTTTAATTTCTTTCAACAATGTTTTGTAGTTTTCAATGTAAATGTTTGGCACTTCTTTTTTAAACTTATTCCTAAGAATTTTATTATTGCTAGTAATTTAAAGAGGTACCATGGATTGAACCAGGGACATTGTACATACAAAGCAGGTGCTCAGCCACTGAAGTACCCCAGCTCCACATGAATTTTATTCTTTTTGATGCTACTGTAAAAGGCATTGTTTTTTCAATTTCATCTTTAGATTGTACATTGATAATGTTAGGAATGTGGTTGATTTTAATCTATTAATCTTGTGTCCTGTAACCTTATTGAACTCCTTTATTATTTCTCATAGTTTTTAGTAGATTCCATAGAATTTTCTTTATATAAAATCATGCCTTCTGTAAATATAGAAAATTTAACTTCTTCCTTTCCAATCTGAATGCCTGGATTATTCCAGGAATTGAACTAAATTAATTTCCTCTAATAACTTCATACAGGTTATTTCCTACTTCATGGCATTTGATGGAAGAAAAAATAGATATTTCCTCTGAAAGTCCTCAAAGTAAATATGAACTTATGTAATAGGAAAAACCAACTTCATAAGTTGCCTCACAAACTGTATCATGAAGATTTATGTCACCTAAGTGTTTTACATTTTGCTTTGTACTTTTCTTTAATAAGCAAAATATCTTATAACAACAAAATATTTTCTGTTTATTCAATTTTCTATTTCATGCTTTATGTTATGTTATGGCTTACATACAAGGTATCATACAGACTATTCAGAATCATTTTTGAAATTTCTAGCACATATTCCACAAATCCTGCAGAGAGTATTTTATCAAAAATGACTATTTTCATTGTGACTTCTTTTTTAACCTTGAAATATATTTTGCAGCTGAGAGCTCTGGTTGTATCCATTCAAGATATATTTAACATGTCTAACACTGTGAGTTACATATGTATAATATATAACCTCAGACATCTATTAAATATGTCAAGTGTTGTTTAATAAATCAGTACTCATTTAACTGATCAGCTACTGTGATGGTTTGAAGCTCTATGTACTGCAGAAAATCATGTTCTTAAACTTAATCCATTCTTGTGAGGGAAATGGAATTTTATTTTATTATTATTTTAATATATTTTTTGTTTTTTCTAAAAGAAATTTAGATTACATTAAATGTTACATAAAAAAATATAAGGGATTCCCATATGCCCCACGCCCTACACCTCCCCTTTTTCCCCACAATAATAATTTCTTTCATTAGTGTGGTACATTCATTGCAATGGATGAACACATTTTGGAGCATTGCCACTAATGATGGATTATAGTTTACATTGTAGTTTACATTCTCTCCCACTCAATTCTGTAGGTTATGGCAGGATATATAATGGCCTATATCTGTTGTTGCAATGTCATTCATGACAATTCCAAATCTAAAGTACCCCCATATTACACCTCTTTTTCCCTCTCCCTGCCTTCAGCACCTCCGGTGGCCACTGTCTCCACATCAATGATATAATTTCTTCCATTGCTAGAATCACAATAAGTCAATAGTAGAACACCAGTAAGTGCATTCTAGTCCATCTTTCATTCCCCAAAAACTAGGCCAATGAGGCTTACCTTGCAAAATGATACCCAGCATATATTGATCCTAATGAAATTGAAGTCTATTTGTAGAAACTGATTATGAAACAGAGCTTTAGTGATTACACAGTACTTTCTAAGAGGCACATTGTTATAACATGAGGTCATGAACCTAGTTAAGAATGAACATCAAATAAATCAAATGTATTACCAAATTATTTCATGAAGGCAAAGATACAATAACTATGATACCTTGTAATCATTTTAGTGGGACAGTAAAATTAGGAAATAAATTCCAAAAATAGAAAAAAAATCATAAAATGCAATTGCAATGAAATTAGTAGTCCCAAAATGCCATTATTGTACATTTCACATATATATGATACCTTAAATTTGATTTGAAAAAAAGTATTTACCCATAAGAATTTGAAAGTGATGTGAGGATGAATTTAATGTCCTATTAAAAACATAACTGTGAAAGAGAATTAACTACTATCTTCATGATGAAAGACAAATTGGAGTTGAGTTTGAAGATTACAACATTTTATCAGAACGCTGAAAGTTTTGTTGGAGTAAGAAAGCTGGGTCACTTGCAAATATGGAAGCAGCTTTGAACTTCTTGGGATGGCAAGTGACTTTTATAGACATAAAAAGGAAGTTAGCTTGAACTTATTAATTGGACAGGAGATTGTGCATTTTCTAGGGGTGGGTTAACAACCATCTTTACTTTCTATTTGGTAAAACAAAATGAACTAAGAGCTTGATTGGCTATCTGGGTGTTTTGATTTGCTAAATACTGCCAAGGCAATATAGCAGAAATGGCTTAACTTTACCAATGGGATTTATTAATTTATAAGCTTACAGTTCTGAGGCCGTGAAAGCATCCAAATCAAGATATTATCAGGAGGTCCTCTTCTCCCTAGCTGTAGCTGTGGCCTATCAGACACAAGGTGGTGTCTGCTTTTCTCTCAGCTCTCCTACGGGCCTCACTGCTTTCAGCTTCTGGCTACAGTGGTGTCCTCTCAGCTTCTGTGTTCCGTTGATTTCAGCTTCTGGCTCCCCAGGCCTTCTCTATCAGCCTCTAAGAGTTTTTCTCTGTGCCTCTTCATGTTTCTCACATTTGTAAAAGACTCCAATAAGAGGATTAAGGCCCCACCCAGTGTCCTGCAATCTAATTAAAGGTCCTTAACTGAAGTAATTTCATCAAAAGATCCCACTGACAATAGGTTTATAAGCAAAGCTTTGATGGAGATTTCAAATTTCAAAAGATATCATGAGGAAACTCAAGAAGGAGTTCAAAGAGGAAGTAGGGCATGGGTTTGTTTTCTGGTTTGGGGATTTTTTTTTTTTTTTTTTGGCTTTCTCTATAATTTTATCAGTAATTAATAACTAGTAAACTTTGAAAGAACAAAATGTTCAATATTAGGTAATTGTAAATAAATATACACACAGATATTATGTTATATAAAAATGTATAATGCTAATGAAAGATATTTATATAGCATTATTAACTAAACATATACTATTCTATTTGGAAAATGTGAAAAATGGCATATAAATATTGTTTAAGTGTATTTGCAAGGGAAGAGGAATTTGCAAATTGTTATAGGACGTTCAATTTTTAGTAACGATAATATAGGTGAATAAATATCTTTTTTCTGAAAATAATAATTTTCAAAATACTGTACAATGATTGCACTTCTAATTGTAATGAGTAAAGGAATAACATATTCATATGAAAAAATATCTTTTAAGAATATTTTTTTACAGAAAAATAGTGATTAAATTAACTGGCTTTTAGCTGTAATTAAAAGTGAGATCATAGTTTAAGATTTCATGAGATTTTAACTGAGGAGGTTTAGACAGAAACTTTTGATTGGTGCTCTTTTTAATCTTCCTTTCTGTTAATTTTCCACTAAACTTCTCTCTAGCCCTTTTTCAACAACTTCAAGATTAGTCCTGACATGTTAAAGAAGACTCACATGCTGTGAGAAACAAACCAAGGGTAAGGAATGTTTCCAATGGCCTGGTGATGATGTTTACAGGCGAATTTTATGACTCTGAGCCAATTTTGGCTGCCTAGCACAGACATCTTCTTAAATTATCTCGTTCTTCATCTCCCTTAGCCTTGCAGTAGCATCACCAACTTCAGATAATACAAGAAAATTTAAAAGTACAATAGAATAAACCATTTTTGAATATTTGTGAAATGTAAAGTTTCCAGCTTGAGTCTAAATGAACCTGAATTTGGGAAGTGATAAATTTTGGTCCTGTCAGTGTGCTAATTAAGTGGTATTGCTGGGACTGCATTCTCAGTGACACAAAGAAATATAGGGAAACACAGTATATAGTTTGTGTTTGATAGAAATATGAACAATATATGTTCCAGAATTTTTTTTTAAAGGAATATGCTCTATTTATGTAAACTTTTACACTGTAATTATAAGAATACTAAAATCAGAACAAATAAACAAACAAAAATAAATTTAATGTTAAGCTTAGATTTCTAAAGTAATTCAAGGCCTTAAAATACAAACTGGTCTTCCTGAATCCACCTGCAGTCATTAACTTTCTAGTCTTTTTTCCACAAAGAAACCATTGTAAAACATAAATACAGTGGCTGATCTGTTTCTCCTATTATTAAAACCTTTTACCAATCCACATTCCTTTTAGAACATTGTCACTGTACCAGGACTCTGAAGTCCTACACATTTCTGCTTGACTTCACCTCTATTTTTCCCACAGCTTGAAAGACAGATCCTTGACGGCTTCAAGTCAACTTAATCTAACATTTTCTCCTCCATTCAAGCAACATAGGTTTACTCTCTACCACGGACTTTCTCTGATGAAATGGACACTGGAGGCAATTCACCCAGCACCTAAATACATATATCCAAACTGTGTTAATATTCTTAGGTTTAATAATCATAAATCAGGAACAAAAAGCCAATGATTCCATTTTTATGGTCCTCTAGTGCACAATTCTGAGAAATTGTGTTCATCCTTGCTCAACTATCTCAGGTAATACTGAGCCCCAGTTATCTAGTAACTTGAACAACACACTGAAAACATACCTTAATCTTAGCTTTTTCTCATTCGTTCACACTCACATGTTCCTCAGTCCTGCCCTCTCCAGCTGTCTCTTCAAAAAATGACCTGCATTCAAGGCGTTGTCTCAGGCTCTACTTTCTGCCCAAACCCAGGCTAGGACTATCATGTTCAGTGGATATTTACTGCAATAAAACTAAGCTAATCAAGAATCAACTGTGATTAGGAAGTGTGAAAATGAAGAGATAGAATATCCTGTAAAATTCCAAGTAGACTTTGCTCTTCTCTAGGTAGTGATGTTAGCCGATTGAACGGTGGACATTAAGTGCACACAAAACCAGGAAATTGGCAGAATTGATCAACATTCTATGGTCATACACTTGCAAGAACTTCTAAAGGCCCTGGTCTTCCTCTTGGTTTCCTAAAGTACCCACAGTACATTTTCAAATTCCCTTGAAACTCAAGTGTTATTTGTACTCTTCTGATGTCTCGCTTTATGAATTAACTTTTCTCTTTCCTGGATAAGCATGCTAAGCTAAACAGAGTCTAAAGCCATGATAATCATTAAAAAATTGCTTTATCAATAAAAGAAGTAGCATTTCCCAGTTAACCTGTTTTTCAGTAATCCACAAAATCGTCATTATATAGGCTAGAATAGGAAATATTCATTATTTATTTCTTTGGTTTCCAAGAGTTGTGTTTCTTAAGGAATGATGTGACTTGGTGAAAGCTCCAGGTACCAATGAAATACATGATAAAAAATCATGAAGAGGAAAAAATAAACACCTTGACACTCATCTCTTAGATTAAGAAAATGTCGCCATTGTTTAGGTATAAATGAAAGATGGCAAGTAAATAATAAGATGATAGTTATTAGGTTACTTGAGTAGAGATTCTGAATACTGATCACAGGAGGCAGAGAATAAGTGGCTGCAGTGTGAATGTAGGTAAATAATGTAGCAGAGATTTATGTGCCTTTGTGAAGACGGAGGCAGCAGAAGGTTTTCATGCCCACAATGTAACAGAAAATGAGGAAATATTTCTTCAGAAGGGAAGGAGATGAATACACAGGAACAACTGACATGAATAGAAATCTACACAGACAGATAGCCAAGACCTGAGAAAAGGGTGGAATTATCACTGAACAAATAAAAAGAGAAAGAACTTCAAAGCCCAGATGGATTATGTTTTGTACGACATAGGTTTCCCTGGAACTAAGATGCAGCTCTGGGAAAAGATGGAGTATATCTAAACTGATGGAAATTTGGCCTCTGTCACACAGGAAGAATGGAATCTTAATAAGATAGTAAGTTGAGTTAAACTTACTATAAGATGGTCATTCTTATATGTCTCCTTCAGGACCTGAGTATGTGCAAGGACTGTGCTGGGTAAATACAAAATTTGCCTTATATAATTTGACACAATATAGAAAATGAAAACAAATTAATTTTATTAGTGTGGAACTTTAGTTGTTGAAATATAAAATGAAGTAAAAACCCAAATATCCATCACCAGATGAATGGATAAGCAAATTGTGGTATATACATACAATGCAATATTACTCAGCTATAACAAGGAATGCAATATTAACACACAGGATAAAATGGATGAATGTTGAAGAACTTATGTTGAGTGAAGTAAGCCAGTCACAGAAGGACAAATGTTATATGACCTCACTGATATGTATTAAGCAAATTGAGCAGACTCACAGAGCTAGAGTCTGGAAGATAGATTAACAGGAGACAGAAAGGGATAGAGGGTGATGAGCCTATGATGACATGGGCAAAACATGGAAGAGTGTGGTTGGCAATGTATGGGCATGATAGTGATGCAGTGATGTGATGGGGTTTAGTGGTGCTGGTCTGTGAGGAGGAATATGGTATGGAGGGGTTGTGCTGGACTATCCATGGAATTGGGGGAAGGGTTGGAGGAATGAGCAGGTGAATTCTGGGGATTTTACAATGATGGGAATGTTCTTTTGACGAATATGGCAGGGGAAGGTGTAGCAGCATGACATTGTTTATGAATACCAAAAATAGATATTGGATTATGTTTTTAAACTGATCTGTTCCTCTGGTTGTGTTCCCCTTTGATTGTATTAAGTTCAGAGGTTTCACTTTTACTTGATTAAATTAAAGTTAGGGCTTTGATTCTGCCACATCAGTAGAACATTGAGACTCTGTCCCCTTGGTGGGCGGGGACTCACAGAGAAAATGACAGGGCAGAGAAGAGAGTTTAGTTTTGATGCTGGAGCCCTGGGAAGTAAATACACAGGAGAAGAACACAGGAATAGAGACAGCTCCGTAGACACAGCAGAGGCCCCAGGAAGTGAATGAGCCTGATAGCCTACAGCTGCAGCTGAACCTGGAGAGAAATGAACCCCAGGCAAGAGACAAGACTTATCCCAACCTACAGCTGATATCAAAAGAAGCTGGGACCACAGAGCCTAGAGAAGAAAGAGGAAGGTTGAACTCACGCAGAGACTGGCAGCCATCTTGCTCTATCACATAGCAACAGATTTTGGTGAGGGAAGTAACTTACGCTTAATGGTCTTGTGACTGTAACCTTCTACTCCAAATAATATCCTTTATAAAGCCCAAGAGATTTCTGATATTTTGCATCAGCACACCTTTGGCTGACTAATACAGGGGGTTACTGGTGTAGGGAGTGGGAGTATATATGGGATAGGGCATACCTGGGGCATGTCTCTATGGAATATTTAAGTGTTTGTCTTGTCAGTGTGTTATCTCAGTGGGTGGAGACCCACACAACAAATAAGAAAATATTAAACTGCCATCCTGGGGAGTCCTGCTATGTTCTTAATTAGAGGGACAAGGATCTCTCCAGAACATAGGCAGTGCCTAATTAAAAAAACAGACACCAATATGCTAAGCCCTCAATATTATTGCAAGAAACTATGAATCTTATTCTTCAAAAATTGAAACAAAGTGTTTACCATAGGTCCCGAGGAAGGGGGAAGGACAAATAGAATAGATCAAACATAGGGCATTTTAGAATTGTTCTGCATGATCTTGCAATAACAGATACAAGCCATTTAAAATTTCTTCAAAATCTATAAAACTGTATGGTGCAAAATGTAAACCATAATGTAAACCATTGGCCATAGTTAGTAGCCATGCTTCAATATTTGTATATCAATTATAACATATTTGTATACTATGCACATGTAAAATGTTATTAAAAGGGGAGAGTGGAAAGGGGGAAGGGCATTGGGTATATGAGAATCCCCTAAATTTTCTACATGACTTTTCTGTAACCTAAAGATTCTTTGAAGATAAAATGAAAAAAATAAGACACTGGGGGAATATACAGAAAAAATAGTCACTATACATACAAGATAACAGATCTTAGTAATGAAAGACACAAGGTATAAAATTTTTTTATTTTATTTCAAATTTTTTGTTTTTAATTTTTAAATTCATTTATTTTTATTTTTGTACTTTGTTAGTTTTTTAAATGATTATTACTATTTTGTTTTCTTATTAGTTTTGTTTTTGTTTTTGTTTTTGTTTTTTGGCTTCATTTTTCGAGAGGTATTGGATTACAGAAGGGTCACAACTGTGGCAAGGGAGGATCACTGGTGTGGGATGTCCATGATGTAGGGACATGTGGGGAGGGGTGCACCTGAGGCAGGCCTCTAAGGCACATGAATATGTTCAAGTGTTCATGGGGTGATGTCTCTGTCAGTGGAGAGCCACAAAATAACTGAAAGAATATTGAATTCCCAACCTGGGGAGTCGTGCTACATTTCCTAATAGAACGGCAAGAATACCCTGAGTACATGGGCAGTGTCTGGTGAAGGAAGACCGATCATTATGCCAGGCCCTTGACATTGATGATTGTACTTATGAACCTTTTCTTGTGAAATTGAAACTTAGCCTAGTATTATATATTACCTACTGAGAGCCTCCTTGTTGCTCAAATGTGGTGTCTCTCTAAGCCAAACTCAGCATATAAATGCACTACCTTCTCCCCAGCGTGGGACTCCCGGGGATGAACATCCCTTGCACGAAGGGATTATTATCAAGCATCAACTAGCAATGCATCTGGAAAAAGACCTTGACCAAAAGGGTGAAATACAAATGAGTTCTTATGGCCAAGAGATTTCAAAGTGAGTCTGGTGGTCATTCCAGGGGTTATGCATATTCATATCTCATCATGATCTCATTGACTGCCACAGTAAACATTGCCTTAAACAGCAGGGCTCCTGTGGGCTTTAGAGATACCTAGATACTCTAAGCAGGTCAGACAAGCCCAGGAATTCAGCACCCTGTCAGTGAGCCTTAATTTGGAATTTAGTATAACAGAGTTAGGCTCATTTATAGTTTCCCTACACATGGCTCTTCTGCCCCTTTTATTTGAATCTATAATTAGCACTATACTTGTTAAATATATGCCCCAGAAGTTTAAATATTTTGTTTGTTTATGTGCCGGTTGAGCTTTGAATCTCAGCAGAGTTTCAGCACCTAATCTGCAGTTCACTGGACTCACCCAGTACAACTTAACAAGGAGATGATTATGGACAACACCCATTCCAGAGAACAGCGAGTGTCTGCAACTGCAAGCAAGATAGTTTAATCCATCAGCCCCGTGGAATCTAAGCCCCCTCTCAGTTAGAAACAGCGGCCATCGCCATCCCAAAATCCTCAAGATTGGGGAATGAACAATGAAAAGTAGACTTATTATTATACTATTAAAGACTTCTTATTATTAGAGCAATGGAAGAACTTTTATCATTGATATAAAGGCAGTGGCCACCACAGGTTCTTAGGGAAGGGAGAGGGAAGAATAGGTGCAATATGGTGGCATTTTCAGGACATTGGAATTGTCCTGCATGACATTGCAGTGATGGATACAGGCCATTATACATTTTGTCATAACCTATAAAATTGTGCAGGGCAAAGTGTAAACTATAATGTAAACTATCGCCCACTGTTAGTAGCAATGCTTCAATAGGTGTTCATCAATTGTAGCAAATATACCACACTAATGAAAAATGTTGTTAATATGGGAAAGTGTGGGAAGGGGAGAGGGTAGGGCATATGGGAATCCTCTATATATTTTGGGTAACATTTACATAATCTAAATCTTCTATAAAAATAAAAAAAAATTAAAATATAACTTTAATCTTTTCCATTTTACTTCAATGATAGCATATTGACAAATCATATGCAAATTCCATGGTGAGATTGTTCAGTGCTGAGTATTTCTGAAACTATTCTTCATTTCTTTTCTGTATGCTAATCCTAAATCTGCAATTACATTCAGCTTGGCAAAGCCTGAAGCCATATTTTCAGATAAATATATATTTTTGCCAATTTCAAATAATTCCTTGTTTTATTTTTCTCAAGCAGACATGTTTTCTACTTGGTTTCATTCTGATAAAATTTGGACAGGAACTCTCTTTTTCTGATCCAAGAGGTTTGGTATGAACTGACTGTATTTATGCAGGTATCATTCACATGAACATTAAATGGAGATACTTGCCGATTGCAATTTTTACACGTTTGTGTAGGAAAGATATTTAATGTCACTCATTTTAACAAGAGTAAATTAATTCAGGTACTCAGTATATTATAGAATCTTGATAAACAATGAAGAAAAATATCAGGAATAACTGCATTTTATTCCTGTTTACAAAGCAGGAAAGGGAGAAATATAATTTAGAATTTTTTAATATGAGTTTTTAATATCTTAGGATTTTAAGTCAAATGTTAAGTATAGATTATTTACATTAATTAGTATAACTACATTTTAAAAATTATTTTAAATATGTTGGTGGCATGTGGGTGGGGCCAATTTTTTTTTATTTGTGGGTCCTAAATCATCAAAATGTCCTGCTTTACTTTTCTTTTTTTTTGAAAACTGAATCCAGTTGGGCATTCAACCATAGCCCAAGTCTTTGATTTAACATTAAAATAAAAAATATGATAAGAATTCTCTGATATGTTAAATAGTGGGTAAATTTATTTTATTGATTCTATTGTTACTTGCTGTATTAGTCAGCCAAAGGGGTGCTAATGCAAAATACCAGAAATTGGTTGGTCTTTATAAAGAGTATTTATTTGAGGTAAAAGTCAAGGCCATAAAGTGTAAGTTTCTTCCCTCACCAAAGTCCATTGGCACATGTTGGAGCAAGACAGCTGCCAACATTTGCCAGGGTTCAGGCTTCTTGGGTTCCTCTCTTCCTGGGGCTCAGTTTCTCTCCGGGCTCAACTCCTGTTTTCCTCACAAGGTCAGCTGTAGACTATGAGACTCTCTAGGCTTTGCCTCTCTCCACAAGGACAGCTGTAGATAATCAGGTGAACGACTTATGTCTTTTTCCCAGACCTTCTCTCCTTCCTCACGACCAAGCTCTCTTACTTCCCGAGGCTCCAGCTCAAGACTCCAACATCAGAACTACTACAACTCTGTCCTTTGCCATGCTTTTATATTTGATTCCCCACCCACCAAGAGGTGGGGCTCAACCCCCTACTGACGTCGCCCAGTCAATGCCCTAATTATAACTTAATCATGCCCAGATTAACAGACCAGTTTACAAGCTTAATCCAGTATCTATTTTTGGAATTCATAACTATATCAAACTGCCAAACTGCTACACTTGCAATTGTTTTTCATTTCAGATATTTCATTGGAAACATATATACATTATACATATGAACTTTAAAAAATCATTCTTTAATACCAACTAAGAAAATGATTTATTTTAATTATGCATTTTAAAACAATTATTTTGCATCATTAGAAGTTCTTTACCTCACACTATTTGAATGATTTTCTTAAATTTTTGTACAAATAAAAATGAAAGATTTTATAATTGAGATTTACTCATAATATGAGTTAAATTAGAAGCTATAACATATATCCTCAATTTTATTTATTTCTAATTGATTTTCTTGTTTTCTAAGTTATTTCATGGAGACTTCTAAATGCCCTTTCAACTAAAGAAAGAATAATTAATCATTTACTATGTGAAAGTTACGCTGTAAAGCAGTGCCTCCTTAGTTAAAACAACATTTAGGCTTGGATTTTCTTAAATGGCAAAGAAAATAATGATGCAGGAGAGATATCGGATGAAGCAATGACTACAATTTTTCAAAATTAATGACACATCAAACCACAGATCCAAGAAGATCAAAGTACATTGACAGAATAGACATACAAATAGTAGTACATCCATTGCATGGACTGCTACTCCACAATAAAAAGGAGCAAACTACCAATTCTTGAAACAGCATGGACAAAGCCTGAGTTCATTTTTTCTTCTAAGTGAAAGAAGCTAGATTCAAAGGACTATATATTATATTCTTCCATTTATATGGCTGCTTGTAAAGATAAAATTATAGGGACTGAAAACAGATCAGTTCTTGCCAGGGTATACATGGGTAGTGGGGTTGGGTTTACTATAAAGGAGAAGCAGGAAAGAATTTGGGGAGGGGGGGGTCCTGATAATACATTCATGGAACTGTGTTTGTGTATACTCAACTGTTTGCATTTTTCCAAACTATAAAACTATAGACTATAAAATGTGAATTTACTAAATGGAATTTTAAAAAATTCCATCAAGCTATTTAGTATTTGACAACTGAATCTAATGGCAGTACAAATGACTCACATAACAATAGTGAAAGAGATGGGGAAGAAAGGAGCTGGCTTCACTAACTTTGGAAAACAGCTTTTTGACTCAATGCTGTAAGTTAAAGACATAAATAGGTATACATTCACAATGTACTCCCGTTGTTGTTTTCTCACAGAGGTATGCCTTAGCAATTCTGAAACTCATTTACTTGTTTTCTGGTATTTAAAAAAATAGTAAATATATTTAGATAATGAAAGCCACTTTTTTTTAAAAAAAGGAAGGAATCAATAAAAGAGGGAAGGCTAGAACAAATCCTCTGGTACTAGATTGGAGTTCGAGATATCAGTATGAACTTATACACACACCCACACACATATCAAAGAATACAGAAATAACTTTAGATGTGTATGCACAAGTTAATATACATACACATTTCCTAGATCTATCCTCTGTGAGCGTCTAGAAGCAGTGACATACCAGTAGCAGTGAACACACTGAGTAGCCAGATCTTGTTTTCTAAAAACCAGTTTCCAGTAAAAAGAACCAGGATCCTTGAGAATCTGGCTGCATAAGAGAAACACAAGTAGATCCTATATCATCTTGTGTTGCCAGATAGTAAGTAAGGGCTAAAAAAATACATGGCATCAGAACAAACCTGAAGTAGCTCAAAGGGCCATAATTAAAACACCTTGGTCAATAAAACAATAATGGTAGTATTAAAAGTATAGTCCTCCAAAAAAAAAAAAATACTTGCGAATCCATATAAATAACTGAATAAATGAATACATTTGGGAGAAGTGACACCTCTCACAAAAGGCTTCTGGTTAGTAAGTGCAGAGAGTATGAATAAAATAGAAAATCACCTAAAATAACCTCAAAATAATTGCTTCAGCAAAGATCCACTGATTGATGCTCAAACCAATGGGTGAATGTTTATGCAGAAAGAGGATATTTACATAGTCTCCAAGTATCTTCCCCAAATATTTAATAAATTTCTTGGAAAAAATTATAAGTTTCCTTCCTGGAAGAGGCCACCTTGAACAAGTGATCAAGGTCAACCTCACTAATAATACATCTGGACATAATGTATTCCTTGATATTAGAAACTGAGAAGGACATATAATCTCTACCTCATCCTTTCTAATAAGTTATAGCCTACACTAACCATAAGAATAAAATCTAACACTTATTGACACTCCTCAAACCCCAGATATTGTTTAAAAATTGGTGTTTAAGAAATGGAAAAAATAAATAAATGTGGACATGGAAAAATAAAATATACTAAGCTTCTGCTCTACAAGACTTTAAACGATCTCCTTAAATTAACTTTTCCTTTTTTAAAAGAAAATGCTTATTTGTGATAAGTAGACATTGGTTGTTTATTTGAGGTTGAAACTATTAGGGGTTAACTCCATATAAGCCACAAAATCAAGTATTAAAAAGGGGTCGTATAATAATGGAACTTCAAAGGAATAAAAAAATTGATGTGGAATCACAGTACAGGTAGATATATACTATTTATAAAGAGTCAAAATTTAAGAAAGATAAAGCAGCAAAGAAACAGAATATCATTTAGCCATGTACCCAGCTAAATCTAAAGATCATATATATAGTTATATTAGAAAATAGATATACTTACTTGTATAATTCAAGAAGTAAAAGGAGGTGCCAACCAGAGTAAATATGTGGATAGCTAGCTACCTAGACAAACTAGGAATGCTCAATCAACATTTCAAATTCATTGCATCATGAATTCCAAGTATCAAACTGTTTCACTGTTTCCAGAAAATAGATTATCACCACTTGCTTACAAACATTGATGGATCTGTTTCAGTGTTCAACAAACACTTGGAGTGCAGTTCAGTGCACTGTGTAATGTGAAAAGTTAGAAAGCATGACTTGTCATAATGCAACAGTGATTTACAAGGAAGTGTTGAGCGCACTTAGTCACATTTTTGTGAATTGATTTTTTAAAAAGGGATCTGCACCTAAAACTGTGCAACTGGACAATGTCTCATAGTGTGCTGACTGGTGGATTGGGTTTGCTTATAAAGGCATTGGTGTTTGCTATTGCCTGGAAACAAAATTCTGGGTATTCAAACTGCCAAGAAATAAAAGTAAATATATCTTAAACTGCTACTGGAGAGGAAGTAGCACCACAATTATCAGGTCTTTTTTAACAAATCAATTTTACTGATATATACAATTCATCCAACGTATACAATCAATGGTATCTGCTATAATCACAGAGTAGTGCATTCATCACTTCAATCATTATTAGAGAATTTTCATTATTTCAATAATACTAATAATAAAACACAGACAAACAAACAAACAAGAAAACTCCTCACCTCTCAATCTTTTTATGCTTCCCCCAATGTACATAGTTTCTGTTTCTGGCTAATCTATTCAAAGTGTATAATCAATGGCTTTTAGCATAATCACAATGTTGTACATTCATCATCTCAAAAATTTTAGAAGAATTTCATTACTCCAAAAAGAAAGACTCCACACCCCTTAGCATTCTGCAAGCAAAAGGTGAATCTAATTAAAATGGAGTATAAAATTTACAGATGACCTAGTATGTTTCTATAGATTGTGGAATACAAAAAGAATGACATTGGATTATCTCCTGATTATCTCTGAGAACAGACCCTCAAAATGGAACAAAGGCATGTGAGTGAGTGGGAAATAACTAGCACTGAGACCATGTCTTTTGTCACCTGGCTTTGTTCTGTTGCTTTTGTATGTAACATGTCACCATGTGTATAAACAATAAAAAGCAGGAAAGAGAGCAAGTGGAATAAATTGTGTCCTAGATTAAATTTTGTATGCCAAATAAAGGCCTTTGTTTAAATAAGTCTTGATTGCCATTTCTGTTGGTATAAACAATGACTTTTGAAGATAATCATTTTTAGTTAAGATGTGGCCAATGGAATCAGGGTGGGTCTT
This sequence comes from Tolypeutes matacus, assembly GCA_026826555.1. Lineage (NCBI taxonomy): Eukaryota > Metazoa > Chordata > Mammalia > Cingulata > Chlamyphoridae > Tolypeutes > Tolypeutes matacus. The sequence goes on along the minus strand of JAKSZT010054334.1, from coordinate 15,332,688 downwards.
AATCCATATTACTGAAGGCCTTATTAAGATAGGAAAGTAGAAACCAGAAGTCAGAGAAAGCCACAGAAAGAAGCCCTCGTCAATAGAAACTGGCAGAACACACACAAAGAGAGAGAGCATGCCATATGTCAGGAGGTAGAAGTACAAGCCCAGGAACCCAAAGGATTGTCACAAGCCAGCACCAGAATGCTACAGTCTTCAGGAAGAAAGCATGGTCTTGCCAATGCTTAGATTTTAGACTTCTAGCCTCCAAAATTGTGAGACGATAAATTCCTTTTGCTAAACAACCAGTGTGTGGTATCTGTAATAGCATGTAGCAAACGAAGACAAGTAGTTCTTTAAGTGAATCATCTCAAGTTTCATTCACTGAAATATTCCCCAAATCTTGAAAAACAGATGACACTTTGAAGACAGTCAATAAATATGTCAAATGCATAAACAGTCTCATTTTTCTACCAGATTTATTTTCATCTTGCTTGCACATTTAAATACTGTAATGTTTCTGTCCCACACTCTTGGGTTAGTGCTGCTAATGGTCAAAATTTCCTGTTTCTGATACTACTTTATCTTTACTTTCTTTAACTCATCAGCTAGAAGTATACTAGGGGAAATCACTTTGCAAGAGGCAAATACCAGCGGAACTATAGAGAAGCATAAGGAATATAGAGAAGAGATAATGTTCAGTAAAGATTTGAAAAATTTCTATATTTTAGGATAGCTAAAAGATTTCTATCCGGTGAGAATAAACTATAACTATGACCCCACCTACTATTTATACGAGCTTTTTACAATCAGCACTAACGAGGTAAAGAATGTCTAGGATTTCTAACATCTGCATTCCAGATGACATCACTATTAGCATTATGAGGATGTAACAATTGTATGTACAATTTTAATGATATCAGGAGAAGACTTTGTTCATGTAGAAAGAGGACAGAGGCATCTGCCATCTTGAAATTAATAATTGGTGATTCATGCCTTGCCCTTAAAATCTTATATATTTTCAAATACCTTTAAATATCATCTTGAAGCATCATTTTACACAGAAGAAATGAAATGTTTCATTTTTAAATTAATTCAAATGTATTGTCAAATGTAAAACTATGCATTTTCTTTCCATTTAAACTATACCCTTCAAAGACACTATACTTGCAACAGTCTTCATTAAACTCCCCCAAATCCTCCAAGATTATGGATTCTTTGATTCTAGGATGATGGCTGGAAGTAAGTGAAAAGAACAGGCCTATGCTAATTTTGTCATTTATCAGTGTTTTATATCTTGGCTTGAATAAATATATTAATTTTGTTTTGAATTTTTGGTATGTTCATAGGACTGTATTCATAGGAGTTATAAAATTAAAAATTAAATGAAATCAACTTATTAAAAATAACCTTCTGATTACACTAAATTCACTAATTTGTTTATACACAACAGTGCATAGCAAAAGCCATTGAGAATTTTGAAAATCTTAAGGGCAAAATTGAGTATTTCTAATTGATCTTTCCCCAAAAAGACACATTTTGGATGTAAAATAATTGCTTTTTCATTTTGTATAGCCTGAATTACTTATAAGTAGGAATTTGCAGACAGAAGGGAAAGCCATAAAAAAAAAAAAAAAAGACAAGAGTTCTTGGATTTGCTATGTATTTCCCTTTCTTAGGAGCTGTAGCAGTTTGATATTGTTCATGAATTCCAAAAATAGATATTGGATTGTGTTTGTGGACTGGTCTATTCCTCTGGGTATATTAGATTGTACTAAATTCAGAGGTTTCACTTTTACTTGATTAAATTATGATTAAGGCTTTGATACAGCCATATCAGTAGAACGTTGAGTCCCCGCCCCCTTGGTGGGCAGTGACTCACAGAGAAAATGACACAGCACAAGAGAGAGTTTGAGTTTTGATGTTGGAGTCCCGGGAAGTAAATATACCTGAGAAGAAAACAGAAGGGTAGATACAGCAGAGGCCCTGGGAAGGGAAATGAGCCTAATAGCCTACAATTGCTGCTGAGCCTGGAGAGAAATGAGCCCCAGGGAGAGAGATGAGTCTTATACCAGCCTACAGCTGAGATTGGAAGAAGCTGGAACCATGGAGCCTTAAGAGGAAGAAGGAAGGCTGAACCGTGGCAAACATTGCCCACCATCTTGCTCCAACATGTGGCCAATGACTGGGTGAGAAGGTACCTCTTATGGTAACTTGAGTTGGACTCTTTAGTGCCTTGTGACTGTAAGCTTCTACCCTAAATAAACACTATTTATAAAAGCCAACAGAGTTCTGGTACTTTGCATCACACCCCTTTGGCTGACTAATACAGGAGAATTTATATATGTTATCCCACTTATCTCTCCATTTCCACCTATCAGACTAGAGTACTCATATCAAAATCACTGCTCTGAGACCAATCATTTTCATAAAGTTTATAAAATATTTTGCGGTTAGTTTGCAAATTTTCTACTCCTGCTCCAATGGTATCTTAAATTCAATAAATATTTGGGGATATTATTGATTTAGCTTTGTGAATAAGATGTTGTTTCAGGATCTCTACTAAGCAGGGACCAAGGAGGATATTTATGCCAGAGATTTATTGGAGGAAGAGTTTATGAAGGAAAATAAGTAGGGAACCTGATGAAGTTGGAACCATCAAACTGCAGCACAGTTCTGAATTCTTTGAAGTATAGAGAATGAAGTGGGAAGGATGAAGTTTTTAGACTGCAGTGCAGTTCTAAGCAATTTCAGCAAACTGATGGGAGTCCACAAGCCAAATTCACACCCTGGCAGCTTTCAGAAATTATCAGGTTTTGATATGGCTTCTGCACTCATTCATTGGCCAGGAGCAATCTGTAGGAAACGTGGCCTCAGATCAAAAGCAGTGACAGATTCAGATCCTCGCAGACAGGGCCTTTGGTCAATTAAGATCCCAGCAGTAGGAGATCAGACAGGTATATTATCACGACAGTTTACCCCTTGTTCTTCATAGATCTACATTTCTAGCAGGTTTGTGTAGTAGGCCCTATATTGCAGCCAACACCTACCCTCCAATTCATCATTTCTTCAGAGGAGTTCAGGAAAGAAAATTAAGGAAATGCAATATAGTTACTAATACAAAACAGAGCAGAAAATCGAGGGGATAAACAAAATAAAAAATTATCCTTTGAGAAGATGAATAAATTAGATGATTGCTGGGAAGGCTGATAAGACAAAGAAAGAAGGCAAAATACAATAATATCAGGAAGGATGAGAAGAGAGGGCAGGAAACATACACAGAGAATTGCCCAGTGAATGGACACAAAAACAGCAAAAACCCCCGTGGAGGTGGAGGTGGGGTAAAACTGAGTAAAGTAAAGTAAATAAATGAATAAATAATAGGGTGGGTTGGGGGAAAGATGCAGCAGGTTTAAGGTATGGACTATAGTTAGTACTATAGTGATATTTTGACGATATTCTTTCAAAATTTCTAATAAATGTTTCAGAACAGTGTAGGGTGTTGGTGGTGGGGTGATATATGGGAGCCCTATATAATGTTATGTATGTTTCTTTTGTAAGTTCACAAATTTCACTATACACTTGTTGTTTGTGTATGTTCATTTATGAATGATATATTTCAATAATTTTTTAAAAAGCCAATAATAAAAAAAGAATAAACAGTGGTAAAAATTCCTACAGATTATGAACAGATAAAGAAATATTATCGTCAATGGAACTCAGTAATACATCTAGAAAAAGTCTTAAGAAAATATTCAGAAATTGAATCCAATCATATATAAAAAGGAATATATATCACATCACAGTTACTTTCATTTCAGACAAATAAAGTAAATTTAATCATTGAAAATCTATCAGTGTAATTCATTATATTAATATAATCAAGGAAAAAAGATCATATGAGAATTTTTATACACTCAGAAGAGACTTTTGTCTCCTGATAAAAGCATTTAGCATGTTTGGAATAAAAGGAATCTTTCTTAAATTGATAAAATTATTTTCCAAGCTACTGTCAAAAAGGTAAAAATTCTCAATATTATCACATATATTTAAAATTGTGCTAAAATTCCTGGCCAGGGCAATAAAACAATTTTTATATATAATTTTATATATAATGGGAATTTGAAAGGAAGTAATAAAATTACAAGTATATACTAATAAGATCATTGTATACACAGAAAATTTAAAATATATTTAAATATTGGAATTAATAAGCAAATTTAACAAGATTGCTGGATATAAGGTTAATGTACATACATACATTTTATTTTACATACCAGCAACAAGCATATAGAAATGAAATAATAAAAATATATATCATTTGCAATAACACAAAAATTAAACACAGAAATAAATCTAGAAAACATATATATAATGAAAATGATAAAATAATGTTGAGAGAAAGTTAAAATACCAAAATAAGTATATAATTTTCATGGATTAAATGCTCAATGTTGTATATATGCCAAGTACCCTAAAATGATCTGCAAATTCATACTAATCCTAATCCAAATTCCAACAAATTTTTGCTGACATTCGCAAATTGAATATACATGCATACACATATGCACACTCAGTTCTACATAACTGTATTTATTCCAGAGGTATAGTACAGAAAATGTTATGGGATTAGCTGAAGGATAAACAGCCTAACAAAATAGAGAATCTGGACAAAGACCCATGTTTATAAAGCAACTTGATTTATTGGTTTACGCAAAGGTAGCTCATCTTTTGAATAAATAGTATTGGAGCAATTCATTAGTCATATGGGAACAAAATGAATCTTGACTCCTGGAACAACTCATGCATAACAATCAGTTCAAAGTAGATTGTGGAATGAATATGACAGCAAAAATGTAAAGGTTATAGAAAAAAAACATATGAGAACATCTTCATAATCTTGGGGTAAGTAATAATTTCTTTTTAAAACTGGATCTAAAAAGGGAAAATGAATACATTTTTCTTCATTGATTATAGAGAACTTTTATTCATCAAAGGACAGTATTAGATGAGGGAACAGGTAAATCACAGATTGGGAGAGTGTTGTTATGCATCTAACTGACACATAACTGGTATTCCAAATATAATAAACTGCTAGGAATCAATATGTAAAAGATGGACTAACAGTTATAGGGGCAAAGTATCTGTACTGGCACTTCCCAAAACAGGATATCTAAATGGCTAACTTTCACATGAAAACATCTTCAATTCATTCATCAGGGAAATACAAATGAAAACTAGAGTGAGATGCAGATGACATGCAACAGAATTACTTAAGTGAAAACTTTGAAAATATGAAACACTGGCTAGGTAGCAGAACAACAGAAACTCTTATATGTTTGATGTTGATATGTTTATTCAACACTTTGGAAAACTGTCTTGCAATGACTATTAAAACTGAATATTCAAATTCCTTTTCACCCAACATTTCTACTCTTAGATACATAGGCAACATATATGTGTACAAATATGCAACAACAAACAAATGAAAGAACGAATAAAACCAGTAATGGAAAGTTCACAGTGTCTTTATTTGTAATAACCCTATACTGGAAACAGCCCAAATGTTCAACAATAAAAAGGATGAAGAAATTGTGGCAAATTCATGCATTGCATTAGTATAAAATAGTAATAAAAATGTAGCTACAGTTAAAAGCAACAATGCGGATAAATCTTCAAGCACAATGCAAGGAACTGGGCACAAAAAAATTCATACATAATGAGACCATTCACATAAAATCTAAAATTTCATATGAACCTAAAATATAAGGCAGATAAGAGAATAATAATTACCTTTGAGGAGGAGAGTGGAATAGTGAATAGGAGGGTTAACAAGAATTCTCCTGAAGTGTTGATACAATTCCCTTTTTCAGCCATGAGAGGAATTTCACTTGTGTTTTCAGTTTGTGAAAAACTGTAGTCCTACACACAGATTTATACCCTTTCTTTACACATTTATACTTCAAACTTTTATGCAAATAGCACATGTGAAATAAATATATTTTCAGACATACAGATATGGAAAGAATTCATCACCAGGAGATGATCACTAAGAGAAATATTAATTGGCTTCTTCAGGCACAAAAAATATGTTTCCAGATATGGAGAGAGAAGCAGAACTCTAACAAAATTCAATGTGAGTTAATCTAATTGAATAAACTGTACAAATCAACAATAAAACCTACCCTGGAACTTAAAATACTTATGCAGAGATTTACTATACAGATACAATACCACAAAAGGGGGTAAATTGAGTTATGATGCAAGGTCTTTCTTTTGTCAAGAAGTGATAAATATAGTAATTGTATTAAAATTCAATGTCAATAGTGTGTATTTTAATATCTAGAATTGCTTCTAAAGGAAGAGCAAAATAATATATCTGTCAAAGGGAAGAGTCAATTAACAGAATCCTACTCACATTGAAATAAAGCCAGAGAGAAAATCAACATAAAACACACTCAAAATCGTTATAGTCAACACAAATGTCTAAAAAATTTATTAATTTATATTAAAAAAATAATAAAAATCTAAGTGTACCAACTCAAAGATAAAGTATTGTCAGTCTGTTTTTTAAAAAATCAAATACAATAAAATATATGTTAATTAATAAATGCAAATCTTAAATATATGGGCACCGAAAAGGTGAGAGGTAAAGTATAAAAAAAAAAAAAACTATTCCATACACCCAAACAAAAAAATTAAAAGTTTGTGAAAATAGAATAATATCAGATCAAGCAGTCTTTAGTCAATAGGAATTACCAGTGATAAAGAGGGCATTTTATAGTGATAAAAGTTCAAATTTATTGCAATTTTTAATAATAGTATATTTGTATGCAAGTAAAATGTAGCCTATATGTATATAATCAAAATTACAATGAAAGAAAGAAACCCACAATTACGTTGAGAAATTATTTACATGTATTTCTCACTGATAATATTGCATGCAAAATAAACACTAAGGATATGGAAAACCTCAACAACACAATTAAATTAATAAATTTTACTTATGTATGTAGAGAACTTAACTCAATATCTCTTTAGAAACTCATTCCAACATTGAATATTTGTCTGCAGAGACAAAAAAAAACATTTCCCATTCATTTCAATTTCGAAAGTAGCAAAATTCTTCAGAGGGAATTATTTCAACATGGAGGAATTAAGATATTAGAAAAACCACAAATATTTGGTTTTAGAATTGACCACTAGAAATTTCCCATGGTTCAAAGAAAAAAAGTTTCAATTGAAAGTTAAAATATATTTGAACTAAATTTTTTAAAAGATGTGATTAAGTAAAGTATCTAGAGTGCAGAAAAATAAATAAGAAATAACTTTATAATCTTAAAAGCAAATATTAGAAAAGAAGAAGAGTAGAATATGTGAATATCTACCCTTTACTCATTTCAAGGTATAATATAAACAACGGCAAATATAATCTTCAAAATAGAAGGAAGGAGGGAAAGAAATGTGGCTCAAGCTCTTGGGCACCCGCCTACCACATGGGAGTTCCCAAGCAAGGTGGTTGATATGAGGGGCTGGTGCGGCAAGCTGATAACACAACAAGATGACATGCAACAAGAAAACACAATGAGAGACACAACAAGAGGGGAGCAAAGGTGGTTCAAGTGATTGGGTGCCTCTTACCCCCATGGAAGTTCCCGGGTTTGGTTCCTGTTGCCTCCTAAAAAAATAAATGAAGACCAGCAGACAGTGAGCACAAAACAAGGGGGGGAGGTGAGTAATAAAATAAATATTTAAAAAAATAGAAGGAAGGAATGATAAAAATAGGAGTACAAGTTAATATAAAACAAATAAGCTAAAAAATAAGGAGGATTAACAAAACCAAAACAATTTCCTTAAAAAGTAATCTTAAAACTAACCAAATAAAAAGATATAATTTAAATTACCTAACGAAGGGGAAGTGAAAGCAAATAATTATATAGATCATGCACACATTAAATATATCATGAATAGATGTTTTGAACAACTTCATGTCCAAAATTTTGAAAATGGACAGGAAATGGACAACTCCTAAATAACACACACACGCACACACCCTACTTTTCTAAAACTGACACAAGAAAGAATTGAATATATATATATATCAAGCCTCCAGTTAAGAACACTGCGCAGCCAACTCCTTCATTTCAGCCTTATGAGATCCTAAGTCTTTAAGATGACTCAACTAAGCTGTTATTAAACTCCTGATGTCATACTCACATCATTTCATCTATAATTTATAACCTTCCCAGAAACTTCAAGACAGATATCTTCATTGGCACATTTTTCTAGACTTCTGAATAAAAAGTAATACCAATCAAACTCACCCAGGGAAGAAAAGTAGAAAGAACACTACCTACTCCATTTTGTTAAGCCAGCTTAACATTAATAATAAAATTTGATAATGTTATTATAAGTAGAATAGCATAAATGCATCAATCTATAGACATAAATGCAAATATCCTGAAAAAAGCAAACAACCAAAATCAAATTGGAGCCAGTGATATATGAAAGATTAAATACATCATTCTAATTTGGGTTTATGCCAGTAATTCAAATTTTTATATTCAAGTATCAACCAATATATTGCACCACATTCACACAAAAACTGAAGAAAAATGTATTATAATCAAAGTCAAAGGAATACTCACAGATATGAACAAATGTAAGGAGTTAACATTAACAAAAAAGGCATAAATACAGATTGACTTACTTCTGAGAAGTGTTAAATTAGCCTTGAGAAGATTTGACAGAACAGTAAATGGTCCTAGATTATCAGTGTCTATAGCAGAAACATGGCCGATAATTTGGCAAGACTTAATCCCTCTGAATGCCAGCTACTTAAATTGACATGAGGGTGAAGATTGATGCTGCAAGATGCCTGAAATTGAATGATAGCTAAAGTGACTTTTATTTGTTAGGGAAAAAATTGAGCATATGCTGTTTTCATCATTGTTTAAACTTATAGATTGGAACAGAAATAGATTTAGAAAATAAATGTCTGGCTACATAAATTACATCACAGCTAAAATAACATGCAATAAAATATTGCTTAAAATATAGGCACAATCAACCACTGATTAGATTTATGATCTCACAAAAATTAATTTGTAGAATTACTAATTTGATCTAGAGGAGTCTGAATTAGATTTGATTATATATACAATCATATAACATATATCTATATATCTACTACAAAGTACATGGAAAATACCCTAGAAAATAGTGCTGAATTGGAATAAGAATCATTATATGACATATTAAATAGTGAAAGAGAATATGGCCACGTGTATCTGTCAAATGAATATTATAAAATATGCAAATATGTTTTAGTGTATAAGATAGTTGGCAGAAGGAAAAATATAATGAAAATAAAGTTGGGAAAAGTATGTGATAAAGGATATGGTAATCCAGAAGATTAACTGGAAATTTTGATTCAAGAAGAAAAATAGAATTTACAGTTATGATCCAGTTTAAGTAAAAGGACTCTGAACTTAAGGCTGAGCCTACTTCAGAAGAGATAGCTCTATTTCAGAACAATATATGTTTGTACCTCTAAAAAACCTGATTATTGATGAATGGCAAAGTTCATTCATCTAAGGAAAAATAATGAATGTACATAACACTTTAAATACCCACCAGCTCCATACTTATAAAATAGCAATATAAGATATTTTTTAATGAGTCTACCTAAATTTAACCAAGAAACAATAGCCTGAATATACCTATATCAGTTAAGGAAATTGAATTTGCATTTAAAATCTTTCTCATAAATAAAACATCAGCTAAATATCCTTTTAAAAATTTTTTTAAAATTTAATTAAAAATAAAATAAATAAAACATCAGGCATGCATAATTCCAACAGTGAAATTTAGAAAATAATTAAGGAAGAAATAACACAAGTTCGCCACAATCTTTCCCAGAAAATAGATGAACTTATTTGGACCTATTTTCCAAATGTTTTTATAAAGGGTTACCCTGATAAAGAAAGACATTGCAAAAACAAAGATGTCATGTTGGGGGTGGCAGAGATGGCGGGTAGCGGGCAACTTCACCTAAATATTCTTTTTTTTTTTTTAATTTTTTTTTTTATTATGGTTAAAAATCAAAATTCTCACAATACATACAAACATTTGTAAAATGATATATAAATATATATGCATATATGTGTATTTGCTTACAAAAATGTTATTTATATATATATATATATACATATATTTTAAGAGGTGCTTAGATTACCTAAAATATTACACGGAACCCACTGGGATTCCCATGTTGCCCACCTCCCACACCTCCCACCACATCCCACACAAACATCTCCCACCGTGTGGCCCACCAACCTCAATGAACTTACACATCCTGGAGCCTTGCCACCAACCATAGACCACAGTTCACACTGTAGACCACACTCTCTCCCACTCAGTTCTGAGTGGTGTGTGCTGATTTAAAATGGCCTACATCCATTGCCACAACAGTACTCAGGACAACCACCAACTCCCAAAGAAGCCCCTGTATTTCAACTGCTCATCCCCTCCCAACCCAAAAACTGTCAAGTGGCCACTGGCTCCACCTCATTGTTATAATTTCTTGCATTGCAAGAATCACCATATGTGAGCAAGAGAATACCATCAAGTCCACTCTAGTCCATAGTTCTTCCCCCAATCCAGAGGCGACTGGGATGGTGATGTCCACTCCAACTCCAAGTGAGAGAGGGCTTATATCCCATGGATATGGTGGGTGGGATGATCCTGCCTGCAGATGCAGGCCCTCTCCATTCCCTGGGATGGCCATTTCCCATCGTTGTCTCCTCACCAGGTGACTTGGATGAGTCCATTGAGCTGTAGGGTAGGAGTTGCAG